>JBCFYV010000417.1:0-81564 GCA_039000515.1 Timema cristinae | reverse complement strand
TTTTTGTTTGGTTAATCTGGGGTTTAAAAATTTTTAGGCCTAAGTATACGCAACTAAAACAAGTAATCTAAAAACTCTTGTGATAAACGATATTTAGAAAACCCGTGCCGTTAGAGAGGATAATAAACGCGGGTTTGAGTAGAATTTTATGACCGTTAAACATGTAAGCATCCTTGTAAACCACCAATCCCCCTGCAGAACTCATGTACTTTATCTTAAAGACGCATGTAGATTTAGATCGTATAGCGGTTTTTTATTGCGTTGTGTGAAAAATAACTAAATTTTAACTACGACTTTTAATATAATTAAATGACTGGTAATAAAGAGCATCGCCCTGTTTATAAGCCAGAATGAGCCTTCCTCAGGCCTTATAGCCCTATTTTGTCCCCCAAAAACGATCCCACAACTGATACCAAAGTGTTCTTCATTATTGCAATTATTTTGTCCAGTTAAACATAAAACCTTTTGAGCCTTCCCTTTTTAAATGGCCTATATTTTATAATCCCGCGGTGACTTCCGGTTCCCCATGTGGCATTACTAAGATGAACCCAAACTTGTGTAATGACCACCCTGTATGATGTTTTGTATGAAATGCTTCTTTTCAATAAAAACATTTACAAATTAATATTACAATTGACATTCCTTTCCAACAGTGCATTCACCTAACACACCTTGGTTAATATAGTAGTATACATTATTATCTTATACAAAACAAAAAAGTGCTGATATAATTTTAAAATAAAACATGAATGCCACAAATTATGTACATATTGAAACACCCTTCGTTGGGGAAAAAAATATAAAAGCTAGTTTTGAGGACAATTGTGCCTGTATCCCTGCCATTTAGGAATAGATCAGACACGCTAGTTTGAGTACAATTTTGTACACTCTAGCTTAGAGGAAGGGATAAGAAACCTAGTTTGAATACAATTTTGTACCATCTAGCTTAGAGGAATGGATAAGAAACGCTAGTTTGAGTACAATTTTGTACACTCTAGTTAGAGGAATGGATAAGAACGCTAGTTTGAGTACAATTTTGTACATCTAGCTTAGAGGAATGGATAAGAAACCTAGTTTGAGTACAATTTTGTACCTCTAGCTTAGAGGAATGGATAAGAAACGCTAGTTTTGAGTACAATTTGTACACTCAAGCTTAGAGGAATGGAAAGAAACGCTAGTTTGAGTACAATTTTGTACACTCTAGCTTAAGAATGGATAAGAAACGCTAGTTTGAGTCCCAATTTTGTACACACTAGCTTAGAGGGAAAATGGATAAGAAACGCTAGTTTGAGTAAAATTTTTGTAAAACTCTAGCTTAGAGGAATGGATAAGAAACGCTAGTTTGAGTACAATTTTGTACACTCTAGCTAGAGGAATGGAAAGAAACGCTAGTTTGAGTACAATTTTGTACACTCTAGCTTAGAGGAAGGATAAGAAACGCTAGTTTGAGTACAATTTTGGTACACCCCTTTAATTGAGGATTGGATAATAACGCTAGATTGGGGACCATTCTGTCACCCCTGCTTTTAAAGCACAGATAGTACGAGCGTCTCTGATCAGGGGGGGGTTAGTAACACTCACCTAAAACCGGGACAGTGGGAAATATTACTGTAAAACGAAAAGGGGCGTGTATTTTTGACGAAACAAACAACTAAACGGCAGGGGAACCTCCGTCTAGAATGCGCGAAGAGAACTTTAATGACTAAAATTAATCGCACCCTGACTATGGTAAACTAACCTTAACGAAATGAATATGCAGAAGTGAATCATATTTTTAAATTGACGTCGTTGCAATGTCCAGAGTATCGCGGTAGCAGGTCACGGGGGGGGGGGCAGAGGGGGGGTATTAGGGTGAAAATGGTGACTAAAGCGTTCCCACATACATCGCTTTCTCTCATCACCATTATTATGTGTGGAGGTAGTCAGCAGCATCTCACAGAACACCTGCATTAACCCCTTAACCTTCAGTTCTAGCGCGACCTTCACACGAGAAGAGCCTCAACATGTAAACTGACAATTCTTCACTTGGGGAAAAGAACTTTTACTAGTAGAAACAAGGGTATTCCAACCCGTCATAAGGTAGCTTAAAGCAAGACAGTGATACTTCACACCAACACTACTCTATCCCCTCCCAGCCTCATTCTTGTAAACGGTATTCCACCATGAGTACTAGCTTAGTGTTAAGGGCCAATTTCATAGACTGACACGCCTCAAATGGAGTGCTATACTAAATACAGGATGAAACCGCCCAAAAACCCAGAATCGAATGGGTCAATTTCGCATATGAAACCGGCCGTTTCCATTCTGGTTGGGTAGTGTCGTCATGTTTTTAATATAGCACTCCATTTGAGGCGTGCTCAGTCTGACAATGAAACTGACCTTTATGTACTTTTATAACTTACCACTAAACCCCATCCACACAACTCTGGCGTCATTTCTTGTTGTAATGACAGTACACTTGTCTCAAAAAGAAATTTGTCCCTCAACCTCATTCTCGAGATGAATAGTTTTTTTTAAATTTTAAAATTTTTTTACGAATCCAAATATTAAATTTTTCTTTCGAATCTCTATTCCTTCTATCTTAAAAATATCTATCATTTAATTAAGAATAAAAAAAACACGACACAATCGCACTAAACTTTCTCATATTATAGTCCTATATTATAGCTTCAAATAAAATGTTCAAAAATAGGTTTTTAGTAACTACTCTTAAATAAGTTTTAACTCAAAAAAGAAACACATCTTGTAATCATAATAAAAATCTCTCTATTTATAAACCTTAAAACAAATTGTTCAATATTTATAGCAAGTTTCAAATTTTCAAAAATAAATTATTTGTAACCCCTTAAAATTATTTGTAAAAAATAAAAACTTTTCTTCCTAATCGTGAAAAACTATTTTCAATTAACCCATTATGAGCTTAATCTTTAAGTCCAATCTCGGAAAATTTAATATTTTATATAATTTTTCGTAAGTAAACTATACACCCTTAAACTAATTTTTTTTAGAAAAAGAAAGCCACATTATTCATTACTATTTTAAAATATTTTCCTGTAAACTATTTTAAACCCAAAATAAAAATTGGTTTTTTCAAAAACATTCAAAATTTACAAAAATTAGTCTTCAGTAAAATACCATAAAAAAAAAGTTGCAACGCAGTGAAAACAACTGCTCTCAAAACCACCTCAGTGGCATAGTTGTCTAACGCGCTAGTTTCATGTTGAGCTTGACTGTCGAGTTCGAATCTCGTCGGGTGAACTGGGGTGGTCACAACTCGCACGGGGAACGCGGACACCCTTTTATCAATGTTGGCTTCTCTTCGTTTATTTTTTAAAATTAGTATTCAAGATCACCAAATGGCAAAAAGACAAAAACTGAAAACACACAGCGACAGTTTCTTTGTCGGGCTTGTACGCCTAAAGGGGTGGCGCTATAGGTAGTATAGAGCTACACTTGAAGCGTACTAAGTCCGACTATGAAACTGTCCCACAGTGTAAGAAACCCCAGGGGTTCAACGCGCCATAGCACAGCAGCAGAACATTCGACAGCGCCAAACCCACCTACAACAACAGCGAAGAACAAACGACAGCCTGCAGAGAAGTGAAGAGACCTAAGGCCTGACCTGACCTCTCAACACTGCAAACAATCATCCTCCCCCTCAACACCCCCCTATCCCTCTCTTTGTCGGCGCTTTCACAAGCAAACCACAGCGCAATGTTTAGTGACTTTTGTTGCGACCTCGAGAATGAGAGGTTAAAAATACCAGCCCCATCCTCACGTTCCTGTCATACCGGGAGTTTTGGTGTCTCGAGAAGACGAAAATATCATCGCATTGAATTTGGGATTCACGAATAAGAAAACAATAAAGTTCACTTCGTTTACCGAAAAACAGTAGATAAGCTACAACAGGAGTCGGAAAACCTTTTGAACCGCGAGGGACTTTCAAACTTATCAACGGGCCCAATCACCCTCGTTTTTTCCATTTTGCTTTGGCCCCCTCCCCCCTTTTGTCTATACATCTTGTTTTTTATTTTTTTAAATTTAAAAATTTTTCCTCAATTATTTCTGTCCCCCCCTTTAAATAGAAAAAAAATAGACTAAATAAAATGCACATTTTAAATATTTATTTATTTGTCACAGCGTATCACCCATCCGTTCAGATTGTACTCGTATAAATTAAATTACAAAAATCTTTTTAAGGATGAAAAAGGTTATTTTAGGGGAAATTAACCCAAATTTGCGTGGAGAGAAAATGGAAAACCATTCGAGTCATTCGCAATTTTAATTATTAAATTTTTGAGTCCATAACATCTTGGTGTGGAATTTAACAAAGGTGGTGATGGGGGGGGGGAGGGTTACTTGGAAAAGATAGCAAGTAGCAATGTCTCAGCCCATTCTATCATCAACAACGACCAGATAGGGAAGCCATCATCTGCTTTGCCGGGGTTTGTGTCATTAGTTAGGATTATCTGAGCTTCCGCCTTGACTGGGCATATTATGTTCTGCTAATTGGTGTTGTCTTACAGTAAATTTAAAGTAGAAAGAAGAAGAAGAAGAGAATGGGGTGACCTGGTGGTCTAGAGGTAAGGTGTCAGACTTCTGTGCTGGCGGCCGGGGTTCAATCCTCGGTCCCGCACAGATTTATCTGATTTCCAAACCCTTCTACACCTCGACAAACATCTTGTGAATGTGGGAAGCCAGGCCACCACCGTGGTTCGGATTCCACGTTAAACTGTGGGTCCTTCATTTCATCTCACAATCACCCTACCATTACACTTTAGCATAAGTGCGTAAAACCCCGAACGGGTATTTAAGATGCGGTGCTAATAATAATAATAATAATATAAAAAGTAGAAACCAGAAATTTCATTAATATACATTTTTAATGATAAATTCGGACACATTAATAAAATTAGCGAATTGGAGTTAGGTTTAAAAAAATTAAAATAAGGGTATGTGTACTTCAAAATGATATAAAATCAACTTATCGTGATATAAAAAGAACAATTTATTTAGGTACCTATATGTTTAAAAAAGAAACAAAAATTTACCACTTTTAACTGCTTGTACATTTTAAAAATCTTTAACATGCTCTGAAAATTTCGCTGGTACACCTTAGACTAGTTATTTACAATTTCAGCCCCATACATTACTTTACCTTAACAATGGTCCATGAAAAGCATAAAATAACAAGTTTAAACACCCCCTTTTAAACTCGAGAACTGTAATAATTTGAAATCGGGAATTACAGGGTTAAAAGTGTACAATAAATATTTTGTTGTCGAATTCCCCTTAAGGAAAATAACCAGTACACCTGACCGGGAAAAAGAACCACGCTCTCCCTGTCAGCAGCAGTATATCCTATTGAAAGAGTAGCGCTTTGGACGATTTACCACCTAAACGGGTTGTTTTCATATTATCAAAACCATTTAATTTTTTATAACTACTGTAAAGCGATTATGGTTAATCAAGGTAGTTTTGGTCACACTTGAATATTATTTGAAAGAACTTGATATATTTTGAGTTTGAAAGACTTAAAGATATAATTTTAATGAAGTGTAGTTTTCATACGTTAACGACTGAAAAATGGCCTCGAGATCGACGAATTTTCGATACCTGATCTACGTCAAAGTTGAAACAAGAAAAGGTCACTTTGCTATCTTTTAGGGTAAACGGAAAATACATGGGTTAATTTATGCAAATAACAAAATTAAATAAATAGAAAATATCCAATGACTAAGATTTTTGATCATTCTTATAAGGGACGCGGGATATATTTTATTTTTCTATTTAAAATTGGTTCGTAAGTTATCTTACTAGTAAATATTTTAACATATATCTGGGTATGTATTTGGGCAATTGGGTGTATTGCCCATACATTAAATTAGATTGTAATATAGTGGTGATATGTGTTTGAAAGAACATATTAACTACACCAATAAAAACAACATACAGTAAAATACCTATTGACCAAATTGCCAATAGCAAAGAAGGTTAGTTTCCCCCTCCTAACCTTTAGATGCAACCTAACAAACACCCGTGCTATGAACTTTTGCAGAACTATTAAAAGTTTATATTAATTATTATATTTTTTTTTTTGGAGGAGGATTTGTTTTTAAATTGTACGCATTTACCTGCTTGCGGGCTAATTTAGCAGCAAAGCAAATGTGGGCTGGAGAAATTTATTATCCTTAAGAGTTCTAAGAAATCAATAAAAGTGGGAAACCGGGACCGCATGTGAACTTTCAATCAATCAGAAATATAAACATTTATTATTTTAATACAATCTTACGTACATTGGTGGATACTGAATGTCACGATCATAATTATAGTTTTGTTGGTGACGTAGGTCGGATTAGAATCCCAGACGGATGATTGGGGGGGCTATTATTTTGGTATTTTAAACCAGTTTTTATAACCGTTCAGGTAATACCTTATGTACAGTGTAACTACGCCAATGGTTTTATGGATTAGGAGGGTTTATTTTTAAGGAAGCGTACCCACATTTGCGTGGAAGTATAGTGGAAAACTATTTTGAAAAAAACTCAATACACCGGACTAGATTCGAACCTTGATCTCCTCATAAGCAATCTAATCTTCTGCAAGAGTAGCGCCTCAGATCATGGGGGCAGTTTTATTCTAGCTATACCTTCCTCATTTAGAGAAAGTATTTTAGCCATGAGCATTTTATACCTCGAGAAAATAGCACAATTGAGGTTCTAGGTGCCCCGAACTAAACCAAGTGTGTCTTACATGTTCTCATGTCTTCTGCCCTGTCTTCCTGGGGTTAGAGCCGAAACAGTTTGAGGGCTTTTGTTCAAACTTGATTTTTAAATAAGTTATAAGGTTGTTTAGAGTATACATATATATAATATACATATATAAATCCTCAAATTAAGGTTAGTTTATTTATAACTTTTTTTTTTTACATTTCGTAAAAAACAATAATAAAATAGAAGATGACATTGATGTGAAACCATTTATTTTAACATGTAAGCCTGTTACAGCACCAAAAGGGGGGCAAAATAATTTGAGATTGAATTAATATGCGGGTTAGCTTTGCGGAATTGCATCAAAATTTGCATGGATGAAGGATTGAACCCTAGTAAAAAACGAGTTAAAAGCTGTAACAATCTCGTGCAGAGAGCCGTGCAAATTTATCAATGTAATTATTCCTACTCGTACAACTAAAATATGTTATTATCATATGTGTTTTAATCCAAAAAAGTACCAGGCCCGGTGAAAAATAATAATAAAACACTATATAATCTTGATACCACTAAATTAAACTCATAGGTGATATAAAATTTAGAAAAACGCTTTCAGTTTAAAGAATAAAAACATAAAAAAAATTACTAACGGAAAGATGAATAATTTAACTATGCGTGTAACCCCTAATATAATCAACTTATTCAAGTGGTAGTTTAATACTTAGTAGTACATTTTAAACAGGTGGTTTAGATGCAAAAGTAACAAATTTCAAAAATA
Source organism: Timema cristinae (assembly GCA_039000515.1). Taxonomy (NCBI): domain Eukaryota; kingdom Metazoa; phylum Arthropoda; class Insecta; order Phasmatodea; family Timematidae; genus Timema; species Timema cristinae. Next base: position 74,076 of record JBCFYV010000417.1, on the reverse strand, counting down.
TTAACTAAATGTTGTTATTTATATTTAGAGTAGGAGAAAAAAAGTTAGGCAGAAGTGTTTGGAATAATTTACCGAAAATACAAATTCTATAAAAGAAAACAAAACAGTTTATAAGTGCTGCCACTTTCTTTAATCATTTTAAAATTATTATTTTAGCAAATTAAATGTGGAAATGAAACTCATCTGCTGAAACACAACTTTAAGAACCAACCATTTGAATTTAAAAACAGATTAACAAAAAGAAAAAATTGATGAAAACGCTTAATACCATAACAAACAAAACGAATTGAAAATAAAAATAATAAGAGCGGAAGAAGTTGGAAAGACTGAAGTTTGCGAAGGTGTGCGAAAAAAAATGGCGTGGGATATTGTAAAGATGGTATTTTGAATTTAAGGGGGGGTAGAAGACTGGAGGGGTGTGACAACAGACTCTGTTGAGGTTTGATTTTATGTTCTCCAAAGGGTTTTAAAGGTAAAAACACATATTCATGTCTTTAGAGGAAGTACGATTATTTTTATTCCGTTCCTGTTAGACTATTGGACGTCAGTAGATTTATGTAGAATTGTTTATTTTTTGTAGAAAAAATACAACAAAAAAAAATTCCCATATCTTTACTTTCATAGACAGTCAAAAGTAATGGTAAAAAAATAAAATAAATGGAACGGGCATAGCACAGACTTTCTCCCACTTTTATCTTTATATAGAGACATTTACTAAAAACTATAAGATTGTGAAACGAAATAATTTATATTGTTGCATAAACACTCCACCATGAATGAAATACTATATATTTTTACAGAAACATTAAGAAAAGAGGTACACCTCGTTCACCAAAGAGCATCAAATTCAATTTAAACTGTCAATGAGCTATACATATATGTAATATAAAAAATATAAAATATTTTAAAAGTAAATTTGATTATAGCTCATTAACTAATGGGTTTATAGAAATATATTACAAATAATTTTTTTAAATTATTAATACAACATTAAATGATAAGTTATTTCGTATCTCAATATTTGTGGGGATATGATCAAAATTAGAAATTTCTTTTTTTTAAAAATCATTTTTTATGGAAAATGAGAATAGCCATTTGTTTATAATGTTAAAAATCTCTTGGATACAAAATATAATCAAAAACGTTAGAGCGGATTTTGAGATAATTGATTTTATGTATTTTTGCTCTTCAGTAAACTATAATTAATTTAAGGCTAGATATCCAATTCCAAAAACTCCTCGGGAGAACCGTAATAAAACACCAGATACCAAGCTTTAGCCCACTCGGGAAACTGGTTTCAGCTCCAGGCCAAATACAGACAGACAGACAGACAGACAGAGGGTATCGTGAAAAACACTCTTTCGGTTTCATGAAACGTCGACATTAACCGAAATCTTAAAATTAGATTATTGTGACGAAACCCAATCTTCCTCTCTCCAGAGGGCGAGAGGAAGTAAAAACAATGTTTGTGTTACTGGGGCTTGCTGGAGCCAAGACTAGCCTATCCTTTAAAACCCCCACCAAAACTGAATTGGAAAATATTGCACCTGCACTTGTATTTACATTAAAATCCGCAAATTGGCAACACGTGCGTACATTCCATTATCTTAACTTGACTCACCACACTACTTACCTTTAAGGGTAAGCGGGGGGTATTTATTTAGACCGAAATAAACAGATTTTACTTGTTTTGTAAATATTAAAATTTTTAAAATTATTTTTTTGCTCTTCATCTTAGTAAACAGATTGGCTATCCTCATATTTACACAAATAAGTAGGAAAAGTTTAGAGGGAAATAATCAGTATTTTCTTGGAAGGAGATTTTAAAACCATTTAAGAAACTATCCCGAAATACACCCGACTTCCCATCATCGGCAAACTAGACGATACAAAACGACGCTATGTCTGCATGTAAAACTGATGCGTATTATAATTTTCAAAAAAGAACTAAGCCTTACATTAAAATTTTACATTTGAGGTGGAAAGGACGTTTTCAGCAAGTAATATATTATTTTTCAGTTAAAATATAATGAAAATTTTTAGCATGAATTTTGTAAAAAAACCTAATTTGGGTAATTTCAAAATTTCAACATTTGATAGAAAGTAGACACATCCACAACAACCACCTGCCCACAAGCTTTAAAAAAAAAACTGACCATGCCTAAAAGGGAAGTCTTGTAAAACACCGCTTTGAAAATGTTTTTACATAATATTTTTCTAGAAGCTATGATTCAATGGCCTAGATAGTATTGAAAAGCTGAATAACACTAGAACGATTTTTAAACAGGATTAAATATCTTTTAATTAACTATAATATTTGTTACATTCATAGTTATTTAGTAAGGAGAAATTATAATAATACTAATTAATTATTTAAGGAACAACCAATAAACAATAACAAAAGGGTCTAATTCTAAATGAAAAGATATAATTTATATGAAATATAAGGAAAAATTAAAGATAGAAGAACATTTTTATGTTAGCAAAAGACATACAGAGATTATCAGAGTTTGAATAGTTATAATATAATAACAAAGTCTGAATAAATATATATTTACATTAGAAGAAAAGATACTGATTAGAATAATGGCAAACCTTTAGCAACAAACCTTTAACTTGTAATTTTTTATTAAGGTATTGAAATCAAGTAGAAAAGAACAATTAAATACGGTAGTTAAAATACAAAAAACATATTAAAATTAGACAATAAAAAAATAAAAATCACATATTCCAATGTTACATGTTAATGAGTAAAACATTACTAAGTAAGATATATTAATTATAGTAAAACAGTTGAATTAAGTTAAAGGTAATATTATGATAGATCCAGAGTTGTCAAAGGAAAAGTTTAAAATTTAATCTATGGTAGTAAACAGGAAAAATTTAAACAAAGAATGTTTAATAGAGGTTAGAGACATAGTTATAGGTGAGGACTTGAAACATAAATCTAAATTATGTAGAATGTTAAAAATTGATACAGAAAAGTTTGATGAATATATAAGTATTCCTTAGCGGTTTTAATTCCTCTCCCTTAGCCTTGGATGCAGAGGGCCGTTTTACTGACTACATGTTTCGACGTACAAACGCCATCGTCAGGTCTCTAAATTAGGGTTAGAGTTGTCCCTGTTTTTCCAATTCATTCAATTAGAAATTAGATCCTTTTGTATTTGTTTATTGGGTGTTCCTTGAATAATTAATTAGTATCAATTAACTATGTTGTAAACATTAAAAAAGAATAAAACTGTACATAGAGCAGAAATTAAGATAGGGAAAATCGAACAAGTAGGCCTAGAAGCAAGCCAAAAAAGCTGAAGTAAAGAGAAAGCATTTTAAAACTTGAGATTAAAGTTTTTTTTAAAGTTATTGGATTTGTTTATGGAGGTTTAAAATCTGGAGTCGACAGTGAACCTGAAAATACATAACAAATTTATTAGAATATGTTGATTTAGCCCGGGCAGTTCCGGGTTCGCTAATCGGACACACATTTGAAGAGAAATATTGCCGTGGGCAGTTACCCCTATAGTCATTACCAACAGCCTAAGATCTCCATTTCTATTTCTTTCATAGAAACAACCTGAATCGAGCCAAGCTTAGCTAGATATTCCTGAGGACGTAACTCTATTATTTCCCCCAAAAAAGTAAAACTAAATTAATTACTGGGAAAGTTAACGCTCCCATTTAAAGGGGTCTGCATTTTTTTATGATAAAAAAGGAGCTCTGCTAGATAGATAAAATAATTTTAGATGATTTCATTCGAAATCAGTTAGTAATAAATTAAGAAAACATAATCCCAAATGATTAAGCAAAGCATCGCTTTGTTTGCTTACCAGGATACCACGAAGTGAGTCTACCAATAGCACTTGCAGATCATGATTACTTACCTGAAAAAATAGAAGAAGAAAAACATCGTAAGAAAACAAATAACACATTTTATATAGTGGGTTTTAAGATTACAAAAATAAAATTAAAACAGACTTTGGTTTATAGCTTGCGTTTACTTTAATATCAGTAATCTTAACAATAAATATCATGCGTTTAAGTTTTTTACGTTTCAAAAAAGTAAATTTTTATTGCCGATTATTCGTGTATGTTTCAATTTTTCACGATGTAAACCCTTATTTTGCCCCAAAACCGTTAGGGCTATTCCAATTTAATTTCACCAATGTTGGGAACGTTGAATTATGAGAAAATGTGTACACATTTGCGTAAAGTTAGAGAGGGAGAACATTAGGAAAAACGTCCTTTAAATATCCGGCCAGGATTTGAGCCCGAAAAACGGACAGAACCCAGAAGAGAAGAGATTGTTGTATAATTTGATCGCCCACCGTTACGGGGATGGCAAACCTTTGTTTTAGATAGTGCTGAATTTTATAAGTGACGCTTGCTACGAGTAGGCCTAATATGATGCACTGCTTCATGCGTCTGAATAATGGTCCTATTTACCTGAAATGCCAACGCAAACTAAGCATAATTGTCATAATTGTTTCCAAAATTAATGTTTCCTTGGGCCAAAAAACAATGTGCATCATATTGGGTTTTTATTTTATTTTTTATTGCGGCTTGATTTTAAAATCGGCTTCTGACAGTTAGACCCCAGGTGAGTTTCAACTTACAATAATATACATTATAAAAGAGTGATCTTTATTTTGAATAATGATTTAATTTATATAATAACTATCCAGTTAGGATTCCTAAACCTATTCCCAATCCTGGTTTACTTAAATCTTACTTACATTAACTGCATCATGAAATGAGTGGTGTAGGGAATGCCAACAACTAACGATTTAAAAGAACATAGCTTGGATACGAAGGGTCACGCACAGGAAATCGCTAGCACGAATTTAACACATTCCCCCCCCGCCCCCCCTCTCCACCACATAGGTTTTAAATATTTGTGCTCTAAAGCCTAACCACGTCGACAAAGAAGAGTTTTTATTTATATGGGTTGTTGATGATCACAATTTTAAAGGGAGTGAGGAATCTATTATCATAAATGTAACACGACATGTTAGTCTAAACCGGAAAAATTTGGGCCCAAATGGTTGTTGACAGCTTAACACGCGCTTATTTATGTAATTTTTTTATCCCCCAGTGTTATCAACTTACTCAGCAGTCAGCAGTTCTTTGTGTCTAAGAGGGGAAAGTTGTCAACTACAAGTCTAGATAATCTCTGTTCGATCACAGGTGATTTGAAGAGATAGTTACAATTTGTATATGGGTATATCCTTTTATACAATTAGTAAATATCTAGGGCTGGTGTGTAATAATTTGACGTTAGGTTTTAGGTTAAGTTAGTCGGTATGTCATGTCTGGGTTTTAAACTGCATGTTTAGCAAGTACAACATTAAACCCCTATTTAAAACTGGTCAAGTTTTTTGTCCACACGTAATTTTGAAACGTCACCAGTGCCATTACTTGCCCTCAAAAATTCTCGGGCTAGCAATTAAAGGCAATTTATTAAAATTCACTCAATTTAAAATTAATTTAACTATCCAGCCCAATTTTAAATTTAAATTTAAAAAAAAAGCATACAATAAAGTGTGGTCTAAAGGTTTTTTTACTTAAATAAAATCGTATGAATCTATAGTGAAAATATAAAATATTATTATATTATGTAAAAATTGCATTGATAAACTTGTATACATATATAATTAATAGCAATATAACCATATTAACTGTTTTTACAGGCATTGTTTACCACTTGACACAAGTCTGCTGACCTGAAACCAACAGCCAAAATTAAAACAAAGAAATCATGGTATTTATGATCAAGTGTGATATATTTTTCAAATGTTTGTTTATAAACTCCTTTCAGCCATAGATTCACCACAAAACAAACATAAACGCATTTATATCAAATTGAATTGCAAACCAGGGCGATGCTGTGACGAAAAAAATACATTTTTTTTTATCTTCTCAATATGGGGCTTTTACTACGTGAGAGAGAACAGGGGTGGGAATTCCCCCCCCTCCACCCTGTAGTAATAGGGAGGAAAACAAATAATCATGCACTGATCATGGCTACTATTGTAGTCCAATATGGACACAGCTCTCAAAATATGCAAAGATAAACAACTCGCTCAACATATAATTAATGACCCGCATGGTGGTCACGTGGTCCGGAACTGGCCAACCACGTTCGAGTCTGATCCCCTCGTACGAGTCAGACTACAGCGAAACTCAGACGTGTGTGGGGGAGGGGGAGGTGTAATTCCCTAAACTAATACAGAAGTATACAAATTAATCCTTAGGCTATCTTGTATAGTCGAAATCCAGATAATTGATTTTGTAAACAAAAAAAGGATTTTACACTAAAAGGCTTTATTGAAAATATGGTACTTAAAAGTCAAATAACGTATGCACTAGTATATACTTATAGTACAACATAAAACCAATTGTATTTATTACACAACACAACATAAAAATAAATATTTAACTTTTTAAAATAAATTTCATACTATACATTAAAACTCTAAAAAGTTTGGAAACAGTTAAAAAAATGTATATTGTTCCAATTTTACAAAACAGCTGCTGCAAAATGAAAATTTAGATAACCGGTCGTCCGGTGTCTGGATAACTGATGTTCGGATAATCTAGTTCTTCTGTAGTTCAAAGTGAACGATCCTTCCAATTGAATTAGTCAACTTGTTCACCTTCTCGAAGTGATATAGTTCAAAGTGAATTACAAGGTGACGTGACTGTAAGCAATCGTGACTCTTCGACCGATCTTTGTCACATAAGTAATGAAAAAAAAAGGTGCAACATTTATATTTTTTGGAGCAACGCTATTATACAGTTTCGACTTGATAAAGGAAGTTCAATGTTTGACAATTCCCTTGTTCAGAAAGCTATTTATCATTTCTCCAATCAATAAGACTTATTACCCCAATATCTACAACTATAAAATTATATCACTGGCATGGGTATAGGTCATGATTTGTTTGAGTGCAAAAAAGCTAGATAACGACTCAACGATTTAACTCAGTCAAATTGAACGAGTGAAAAAAAAGTTGTAGCTCACGAACGACTGGACTATTTCACTAAAAATTTAATCACTTTTAAGTATTTCCAATAGTGAAAAACCGTTGTTTCCATGTATAAAAGTGGAAGAGCTGAACCAAGTTTTTTGTTCTAAAAGGATCAAGCAAGACTCGGTGGCTTGGCTCCATGAAACAAGTTGGCACCCACTTTAGTGGAGGAACGGTCTAAGACTCTTAAGGCATCACACTCGTGTTAAGGCTGATTTACACAGAACGCTAAACTAAGCTAAGATTTGCCCTGCTAACTCTTTAGAAGATTTTGGACCATGTATTTAAATTGTTGGTTCACACAGAAAGCAAAAACTAAGCTATGCCCTGCTACGCCGGCCTATGTTTTTTCCGATTGCTGGCCGGGTAATATTTCCATCTCCCATCTTGAGCCATTTTTACGTTGCGCATGCGCATAACGCAACTTGGGCTTCATGTTGAACAGACGAAGTTGCGGGTTTTGGGGAAAATAACTAAAGAAGTGTTGAAGTTGTTTTCAGTTTGTTTATGTGTATTTAAGTTATATTATATTTATGTTTTAAAATTTTAAAAAATGTGTTTGTATCAATCGGAAGCGTTAATTGAACAAGTAAAACCCTCCAATTCCTAAATTTTCTTCATCTTCCAAAACAAATGCTAACAGCAGCATCTTTTCTTCCTCATACTAACATGTGAACTAAAAAAAGACATTTTGGAGAACGCCAACATAAATAAACTTCACTGGAGCCTACCAGAAAGAAACAACACTGAATTTGGAAGAGAAAAGAGGGGCCTTGGCTTAACTTAGTTAGCAATAGTGTGAAACCAAATTGACAAAGTCTTGATAGGACACCAGCATAGCTAGTTTAGCTTAATAGTTAAAAACTTGGGGTTGTATCGTTTAGTCCCTTCTTATGAGGGAAAAATTTGGGGTTAGAATCCAGGTGGGTTGCTGAAGGTGATTTTCCAAAATTTTTTTCCCAATTACTTCCAAAAAGCGGATAGTTACCTCTAAAATTTCCTCCTCGTCCTTTCCCTTTTAATAACTAATTATGCATAAACCCTTAGCAGGCAAAAAAACACCACATAAAAAAATAAAAATATAAGATGAAAAAAAGTAACTATTTTACCATTTTTTTTAAAAATGTCGCATTAACCAACCAGTCTCTAGGTCAGTATCATTTTTCTTATGAACTTTAGTGCCATATAAAAATTTCAATAGCCCATTTTTATCTCATAAATCATTGGTGGAAAGGGATAAAACCCCAAAGATCATCTTTTCTAGTTTCCCCGGGGCGGGGGATTTGGATATACGAGGTTTTTTTTTCAACAAAGGGTTTTTCCCATTTTTCCTCTACTACTCGATGATTTAAAACCAAATATCTTCCCATCCCACAAAAGTAATGCAAAATAAAGGGATTTTTCCAAAAGTAGGTGAAAAAGAAAGATGGGTTTGGGAAACACGTCTGATGCGATTTCCCGGTTTTCCTCAGGGGCCAAAAATTTTTATTTGAAGTCAGAGTTTCCAGGGGCTACTGATCCCCCACATTTTTAAAAGGGAAGTTATTTGAAAATCTTTGCGACAAAAAGTTTTAAAAGGAAAGTGCATTTAAAACATCACTAAAACTTTTTAAAAAAAATAAAAAAGAAATTTCAAAGTTGAATCAATATTATTTATTAGATAAACGGGGGAGGCCCCTTGACACCCCCTCGGGCTACGTGTTTGTTAAGTAAAAATCGTGAACATTAGCCGTATTTTGTATAAGGGGATATTGGTATAGAAAAATTTTTCTGTTGAAATATTTAGTGTCCCAAAGGTTTCCGGTTGATAATGGAAAGAAGCGAGAGGTTTCAAAAAAGGGGTAAATGAATAATTTCGGGAAAAGGCCCCCCCCCTACAGCGCCTGAACATCCCTTAATATCGAAAATTCCCCTCCCCCTGTGGGGACCCATAAACCCCCTCGGCTTATTTGTGGACGTTTTTTGTTATTGTGACGATGGTGAGTATTTCTTAAACATCCCAAAAGTGAGATTTTAGCCCCTTTTTCCCTTTAAGAAAGGGTTAATATAAAGAGAAAAAAAACTTGCCATTTTCTGTGGGAAGGAAGACGTGTCCCCCACCCCCCAATGGTTTTTGGGGTGTGGATTACGTGTCGAGATGAAAAACACCCCCGGAAAATTTATAAAAAATATTTTTCACGAACAAAAAAAACCGGCCCCTTTAGACCCCAGAGCTTGGAATGTTTATTTGCCTTGAAAAAGTTTAAAAACATGTGAACAAATAGCCATTTTTTTTCCCCCGGGGGGGGTAAACCCCCGGTTAAGCTCTTTCCCGGGTGGTAGCGTTAATAAAACAGGGATTTTATAAAATAAAATTTTATTCGACGTAAAAAAAAAAAAACCCGTTCTTTTAAAAACCGGCTATACCCTAGTCCCCGGGATATTTATTGCCTCCCAATACCTTGCGGGGACTTGTAGGGTTTGAAAAACACCCCCTTTTTTTTGGGTTTGTAACAAAGCAAACGACTAAAATAGCCCTGAATTTTTACACTCGTTAAATATAATTTTTTGTTTTTCACCCTTTAAAAACTCAAATGGTTTTGACGATTTTGAAAACTAAAAAACCCATTTGGGCCCCCCCCTTTTCCCCCGATCGGATTCAAACCTCGATCCCCCCACCCTCAGCAATCGAGCCCCAAACACGCACGCGCGTTCCCAAACTACGCCCCACCGATGGGGTGATAGACTCTTTTTTGGTCATCGACTGAAATTTGGGTTAGATCGACCGGTATCAGTCAACAAGTTGCCGACCCCATTTTATTTTATCAATGCCGACAAATTAATAATTTTAAAAACAACAGTTATAAATACCAGATTGAGTTTAAATACACTCTAAAGATTAGAACCAATAGAAACAGTAGAAGTGAAGGTCTACAACAATTAATACAGATAATTTAGGTTATTTGAGAGATTTGTTCCCACACAAAAATACGATAACGAATGTTTTTAATTTTAAACTTGCAAAGAATTGTTTAAAGATCACTGAGAAAAAGGGGTTTCAATCATTATGTGTAACTTTTTTTTAAATTATTTGTATGAGACAGATTTGCACATTTTAAACGTATTTTATTTTTAATTTTTACATTTTAAAATATTTGTTTTTCCCCCCTGCTTCAACAATCTAATGATAGAGACCAGAAGGTTTATTAAAAGATAGTACCAAGAAGGAAAGGGGAACAAACCATCCTCATGCACCTATCAGGGTTTTCCCCTACCCTTTCCCACACCTCACAAACTCATCCTTTAAGGCCCACGATGCATGATGGTTTTTTTTTAATTTATAGGGGAAAGGAGAACGAGAACAATTAATTTGAAAAAATTTTAGCGGGGTGGCTACTGATGGTACCACATTTTAAAAAAGGGGAGTGGTTTTAAATCCGTTGGGGTTCACTATGTTTTGCTGTCGTACAATTTAAGGCTTTTTCTTAAAATTCCCCTACATCATCCTGTTCAATTGGTGAAAGTCAGTAACCATTTTACAATGAGATACTACTTATTTCCCTTTTTATTTTCTTAGCGCTTGCAAAGATGAAAACATAAAAATATACAAAACAATGCAAAGAAAAATGCAAACCATTGAAAATAAAGGGAATTTAATCATATATACTGTGAAATTTAACAATCTAAGAAAAACCTTTTTTTCTAAATAATAAATGAATAAAAGTAATAAACTCTAGATATTTCCAAAGAATATAATTAGCTTTCTTGATTTAAAAAAAAATTTCAAAAACTAATTTATAAAAAATAATGACTGTTAAAGTATTTTGCTTTTTAAAGACATTTTATTAGTTTAATAAAATTATTTGGCTTGAATGTTGTAAAGCACTTATAAAAATTGCGAAACGATCTGAAAAAACTTGGGGGGATGTTATAAGGATTTGAACAAAAGATAAAATTTATCAACCCATCAGGGAAGAGGGGTCAGGTACCTTCCCTTTTTAAAATGACCCTTAATAAATAAAAGGGTGGTGTGTTAAATCCCAGCCCCTATGCTCGTTGGACAAATTGCACACAGAACAAATGTACTCGAGTGCCATCTAGACAAGTTTTCCAAATATACCCGGGGTAAACCGAAAAAATAGCCCCTTCACTCTAAACCCCCCTTTCATGTTTCCCACTTAAAAAGGGTTCATTTTGACCTGAGTAATTAAAATTGAAATTTTTTAAAACCTTTTTCCCCAATTAAAGGGGAAAAAAAGGGAAACTTTGGATATCCCTGTTTAGACAATAAAAAATTTAATTTTTACAACCCCCGTGATAAGGGCCCTACATATACTCCTGAGTATTTGTGCTCGTACGAGCGCGCTCAAAACGGGGCCAAGGCGTTTGTGATCGAGAAAATTAATAAGTGTCCGGAGAGTGCCGTTTGAGGGAAGGGAGTTTGAAGGAGATTCTTTAAACACCTTTTTTTGACACTAAATACTACGTCGTTTTATAAAGGGAACCCCTTTTTTTTAAAAAACGAAACTCATGTTCCCCAATTAAATTTTAATTTTTTAATTTTTTTAATTAGAAATTTAGTAGTGTTATACGTAATCAATAATTATAATAGCAAATTTTTAAAAGGGGCCTGATTTAGAACTGTGGGGCCCCCGGGTTATATTAAAAGGGCCCAACTTTTAACAAATAATTTCCCTTTTAAAATTTTTAATATTATAATTTTATTTTACGAAACTTACTGTTAAAACCCGATTTTAAACATATTATTCAAAAAAGTACTACTTATTATGAAATTATATTGGTTTGAAAAAAAAACCCAAAGTTTATTTTAACCTATTTTTAGTTGATCTTTTGACGAAAAAAATAATGTCAAAACTTTGAAAATAAAAAATTTTTATTGTATTCATAAAAAGTTTTGGATTTGGAAGAGTTTCCTTTAACATTTTTTATGACACTAATACTACATTTATTACATGGAACCCTTTTATTTTAAACGGAAACTCATTTTTGCCAAAATTGAATTTAACTTTTTAATTAAATTAAATTAGAAAATTTAGTAGTATTAAAGTAACAATAATTATAAACCGATTTTTGATAACTTTTAAAAGGCCCTGTTTTAGAAGGGGGAGGCCCCGGGGGTTTTAAGTTGAAAGCCCAACTTTTAACAAAAATTTCCTTTTTTTTTTTACGAAACTTACTTTTTAAAAAACCTCGATTTTTAAAACATATTTTTAAAAAAAGCTACGTCATTAGGAAATTAATTTTGGTTTGAAACAAAAACCAAATTTTATTTTAAACCATAGTTTTTTTGTATTGTTGCGACAGAAGAAAATGTCAAAAAGAAAAAAAAAAAATTTTTTTTATTGTATTAAAACAAGTTTGTGGTTTTTGTAAGAACTTTGAGGTTTTAGCCCCCGTCGCCCCTCTTAAATCTGGACCCCTTTAATTTTAACTTATAATTAAAAATATAATAAACATTTTTAGAGTCGAAATTTTAGTATTGCTTTCAATCAAAGTTGTGAATAATTAGTTTATTCCCTACATCCTTAAGGGGTGATGTGTACCCGGTGATTCCCGCACCTAAAGGGCCGCGATAGGGCCGAAAAGGGTTGTTAAACTTGCCCAAAATGTTTAGAGTGAACTTATAGGGGGGGAAGGGGTGTGGGGAGACAAAAACAAAAACATAAAAATTTTTTACAAATTTTTTTGGGTCATGAAATTTAAAATTTAAATAAAAAATGGTTTTTTTTACAATAAAAGGAATGGGCCCTGGGTACAAAATAAAATATAAAAACAAATAAATAAATCAGTGGGCGGGGATTGCATGGCAAATAAAAAAAATAAAAAAAAAAAGAAACCCCGGGTGCATAAAAAAAAAAAAAATATGCTTGTTTTCATGCAGAAAAAAAATAAAAAAAAAAAACTTGAAAAAGGGTATGTGGGTGGAACTGCTAGATAAAAGAAGAAAAAGGTGATTATTGGGCCCCGTCTAAATAACCCCCTTTTTTTTCGGGGCAGCGCGTTTGCAGGACTTTATACCCAAACGGAACGATTATAATACTTTTACCCGGCTTTGGTGAAACCCCGGCCCGGAAAACCTTACCGCAAACGGTACATACATCGCAAGACCTTTTTTAAATTTTGGGGTACTGTATGTCCGTTCCGGGCCCTGTTCGGTGACCATCGCTTTCAGAAACGTCAAAAAAAATCGTTCCGGTTGCCGTGTTTTGGTGATCCCGCAACCCTTGCACACCGTTTTTGTTTTGGTGGGGACGCCCCGACAAAAATCCGGACCAAAATCTTGGGCCCACCAATACAAAGGGTCGATTAGCTTCCCCGGGCCCCGTAATCCTGAAGTTCGTAGTGAGGTCACCTAAAAAGTCTCCGGTCGGGGGACTCTGATCGGGGGGCTTTCCCGTGAACGCCCCAATCCTGCGTGATAAAAAAACGCGGCCCCCCAATTTTAAAGGATGCCGTAAAAGTGCAACCTACCCATAGCAGTCGGTAGCACCCACCGCCACACTCGGTTGGGGGTTTGGGGCGCAACGCGTCACGCGCATCCTTGTAATTGAGGAACAAACCCTCATCATTAACATCTATGGCGTCCCCCGGTGAGTACGATCCGTCAGGAAACTTGTGCACCCCCTGATAGTCGTTGACAAAGGGCTACGTGTGGAAAATCGGCTTTTGCCCAAACTTTCCCCAAACTTTTAAAAAAGGGTTTTTAGCCATGTGGGGAGCCCGGGTTTTTTTACACACAGAATCGAAATGGGTTTTTTAACCCTCCCTTTCCTCATAATTTTGAAGAAATAATTTTTCCCTCTCGTGGGGTGCACCACTCTCCATCCCGGGCTTCTTGTTTAATTTTCAAAAAAAGTACGATGTACCGGAAACGGGCCGCCAAACGTGTTGAGGGTCGAAACAGTCATTACTCCACACTTCGTGCCTGCTTCAAGGGTGTTCCTTTTCTCAACGGCTTTCCGATCCGTCAACCCCCCAGAGCCTGTCAACCAGCGATCTTTTTTGCGTTGTCCCGACCGCTTTTGGGTTTTTTCCCCTCCCCCTTTCCTGCACAAATAAACATCAACTTGTCGGCATCCGTGTAGCAATAGGGGCGGGGAAAAATCTCGCGGGGGTCACTGAAATTTGGGGGATGCCTTCTACTCGTCTATAGCGGGGCAATTTGGTTCCAATGAAATTTTGGGGGGCCGAAAGGGTATTTTTTTTACTTGCAAACGTCGGGTACAACGAACACACTCCAAGTATGATCTTCCTCCCCCAAGAAAGGTCAGCTTGGGAAAAAGGTTTTATACAATTTGTACGCCCCCAAAGAATCATCCCCGGGGGGAGGGGGTTTTCCCTTGGGTTCACCCGTCCGGAGTACAAAACGTTCAAACCTTGTCTGTGCTTTCATCGCGTTTAAAAGTACACCCCACATCCTACGACCGTGGCCGCGTTCTTAAACTTTTCCCCCAGGGCCCTGGTCGCTTCATAACCTTCCATGGTCTCGTGGGGCTATTTTGACGGGGTGGCCCTTTCCATAACGAGCGGGCACCGTGCCAATAACACCCCCGAACTGGGGAAAACGGGGGGTATTCCCCTTTAAAAAAGCCCTCACACCGTCTAACACGATTCCTCGGGCCGTCCCCCATAAGATAAAACCCCCGCGTTGAGGGGCCCCCCAGCAGGCCCTTGTATGCGACGTGCGATGTTTGGGCCGCGCACCGGGAGCCACCGTTAGGGACAATACCCACGGGTTTTCCTTAAAGGTTCGGGGGGGTTTAAAACCAAAATGGCCGCTCCCGATAACACGCCTTTGAAAGGACCACCTTTTTTTCTCCCCGGCATTCTCTAAACTTTAGCAGGCCTTCCCCAGGTCTCTACTCTTTCACGCAATACGTTCCCCCTCGGGTTAAAAAACAAAGACGTAATTTTCTTTTACCCAACGGTTACCACTTCTCAAAGCGCCCTTTCCCTCGACCGACATTCCCCCCACGCCCTATCCTCCTTTGGGGCCAAAGGGGCCCCTATACCCCCCTTTTCTTTTTTTTTGAAAAAAAGGGGAAAAGTCCCTTGCCAAAGCCGTCCCAAACCGAAGTTTTGGGGTCTTGGACAAAGACATGGGGGGAAAGTTCAGGATCAAAAAAATGGAGCGGGCCGGAACGCATGGACAGATTTCCCACCCTTCATTATAATTCTGGGGTCCATTTTTTTACCCCCATATATTTTAAAAGAAATTTTTGCATAGCCCTTGGATTATGGGCTGGGGGTGATGTCTTTAAATTTTGTGCTTAATTTGCTCTTAAATCCAAAAATTGGGCCTTGTGGCTCACCTTGAATATGCAGTTCTATCGCCCCCAATGGGTTCAATGATTGTATTTTGCATCTAATCAGGCCTTGCAAACACGATACGACAAAAGTTGGTTTGGGAGTCGGTTGACCGCACCCTTTAAGAGGGGTTTCTTGTCTGCATTCAAATCGTAAAATACAAAAGAAATTGCTCTTTTTCCATGACGCTTTGGTGGGCCCGCATTATGATTAATTATCAGAAGCCCTCCACCCACACGCCGCAAAACAAAAAATGTCTATATTTTCAAAAAGTTTTTCCCTTTATTTGAAAAAACCCGGGCTATGCCCCCAATCACCCTTGGGTATTTGATTGTCTCCCAAAAGCCCCGAAAACTTCGTAGGGTTTTGGGTTTTGTAAAAAAGCAAACGAAAAAATAAAACCCCGAGATCTTACACTTTCAAAATAAATTTTTGATTTTATCCATAAACTCCCAAAATGAGTTTTGACGACTTGAAAAAATTTTTTAATTTTGGGAAATTTAAAAAGTTTTGTAAAGGGTAACTATTTTACTGTTAAAAAAACTTTTTTGCAGGGTATTTGCTCTTACAGACTTCCAAGAAGACACAAACCGGGCCTGCAGGAACATTCAAAAGCGTCCCCCAATCTGTTGGGGGTTTTCACAAGGGAAGGGGTTTGCACGGGGGGAAAATTTTCCGCTTTAAATTTGAGCAGATTTGGGGTGTAGTTTTTTTTTTTTTGCCCCGGGGTAGAATTAATTGTATTTATTTAATTCAGATTTTTGGGGGAAATGACCCCCCTGTTGCCGTCACCCAAAAGATGACGAGGGGTTCGCCGCTCGAGCGGCTAGCCCCGGGGACCGGGGTGGTGTGCAGGGGCCGCTAGGGTCACCGACGTCAGGCAGCCTCCCATGCCGAAGTTTTGACCGAACTTGAGCTACTAGATCAACTCTTAAGTGAGTAGATATACTTGTAAAAAGAAAGCTGCTTCCTCGCTAAGCTGTTTAGTTTAAACCCCAACAATAAATATTTTTTAGGAAGAAGAGAGAGAAGGACAGAAACCCGTCACTTTTTCCGCATTAGCGACTGGAGACGAGCGGGGTTTATTCTATCAACAACTTGACGTTAAAAACAAGCTGAAAATTGGGGTTTTAACCCTTTTTTAACGCGTATGTTTGGAAAATTTAGCCAGGGGTCCCCCTTCGATTTCCCGGGGATAGGAAAAAGTTGGTTTGATAAATTTTAACCCCTAAACAAACCAAATTCCCCAAAAAAGTTAATCATAAAAAATTTAAATTACAAAACACTACAAAAAAAAAAAAAAATTCTTTAATTTGAGGACACTTAAAAAAAAAAAGAAGCCCTGTGTTTAGTATGTGCTGTATGTATGTATACAATGACTTGGCATATTAATCTAGGAAGTTTTTCTAGCTGTCAGATATTCCCTTTTTAAAAATCATTCATGTAAATTTCACACATGATGAATTAATTAAAACAAAAACCCATCTGATTTTTGTTAAATTTAAATTTAGGGTTTCCTTGAACTCGTTTTGGGTAGCTACCTATTTAAACACACATAATTTAAGTTTAAAAAAAAAAACTTGTGTTGCATTCACCCCGTAGAGTTTTTATTTGCGTGGAAGGAGAGGGCAATTCCCGAAACGGTTTTAAAACTATTAAAAATCCAAATTTCCCAAAAAATTAAATTTTTAAAAAAAATTTTAAATTACATTTTAAAACTCACAAAAAAAAATCCGCTCTCATTAATTTGTAGAGCCAAAAAAAAAAAAACAGAAACCCCTTTTTCAAATACAGTGCTTTTGTTAGCAAGTACTTGCGTATTAAAACAAATTTAATTAGGGAATTCTTCGTGTCAATATTTATAACAAAAACACACCGTAATTAAATTTAAAAAAAAACCAATTGAGTGTGTTATAATTTAACTTCAGGGGTTTTCCCGAAATCATGTGTGCTAAATCAATACACACATAATTTTCGTTAAAAAAAAAAACTTTTGTTAAATTTACCCTTTTAGAGTTACATTTCGCGTGAAAGGAGGGTTCAATTTCCCCCAAACGGTTTTTAAAACCCCAAATTTAAAAAATCCAAAATTTCCCCAAAAAAGTTAATCAAAAAAATAATTAAATTTTTCACTAAACATCACAAAAAAAAAAAAAAAAAAGCCCGTGTTTAGATAGGTCTGTATGTATAGCAATGACTTTGGGTTTAAACATGAGATTTAATTAGGAATTTTCTAGCTGTCAGATAGTTAAAAACAAAACACAATGATGAGATTAATTTAAAAAAAAGGTTTCGTAAAAAAAAAAAATAAAATAAGTGTTAACTACTTATAAGGCGCATCAATACACACACACCCCTAATTTTAAAGTTTAAAAAAATGTGTGTTCATCCCCCCTTGCAGAGTTACAATCCCCAACTCCCCAACAACGGCTCTGGTCTCTGTGCAGTACCACATTTGCCCGCGAGTACATATATTAAATGTGTAGGGGAAAATTTCGTTTTCTTTTTATTTTTGCCCCTCTCTCAGGAAAAATTTGGGACTTTTGTTAACCCCCACATATAAATATATAAAAAAAAATTTTGACTACATACACTATAGGGGTAGAAAAGAAAGGGAATTTACCCACATTTGGGTAAGAGAAAACTTTAACACCGTGAATATTGTCAAGGGTGTCCTGGAATTAATGCCCAAACTATATTTTTTTGACATATAAATTATCCACTTAAAACCCCAAGCCAAAATTATAGGAAGTTTACATACATTTGCATGGATGATAAGATCTATAATCTAAAACCATTTTTAGCACGCGTTATTGATTATTAATTGGGGGACTGTAATTTGTAGATTTACAATATTTATTGCAAGATTTTCTTTTTCAAAATATATAACCACCATATTCTTTCAAAAAAAAAATTATTGTAATTAGGGTTATTTATTACAATACAATTTTTGAGGGGGGGCCCGGGGTTTTTATTTCCCATTATGGTGTTTAACCTTTTATTTATTACACACGTGTGTTATAGTTTTTAAAAAGGGTGGGGAAAATGCGACCCCCCGACAAACCCCGCTCCGCAACGCCTCACACGGTGTTCGACCCGGGGGCCCCCCAACCCCCCGCTGGCCCTCTTCCAGGGTATGGGCCCCGGGTTAAACGGTAGGAGGGCGTTGCCAAGGCGTCCCTCTCCGAAACGTCGAAAAGGAATTAAACAAATTGAGGGGGTTTTTTTATGTCGGTCGTGAATTGTAACAATTAGGGACGCCGGGGACGATCGTGACGCTAAAAAATGGTCGGGACAAATCAATGCTTTCTTGGGCTCTCCAGGATCATGGGGTTACGCCGGGGAAAACGAGGGCTACTATTGGTCAACCAGATCCTCGCAAACCTGTTTTCGTTTTCCCTTTTAAGGCAAGCACTTGACGCGCAGGCGGCTCTCTAATGTAGAACGATGTTTAAAAAAAATGATTCGTTCCCACTTTATCCCTCTTATATCAAGTTACACCCCTTTTAAAAAGCCGCGCGGGAGGGTAACTAATGTGATAAACCCTCCCGTACCAGTATAGCGTAATAAAAAGGAATAATTACTATTTAAAATGGCGACACACTTTGCCCCCGTGCATTTGGGTTTTCGCCCAAGGTATATGGACGTTAAAAAAGAACCGGATGCTGGGCGTGAACACCTTTTAAACAGATCAAAATTGGCCGCCCATTTAAAACTCAAAGCAGAGGAACTATGCCGTGTCCGTGTGAATCTTTTTGAAAGGTGGTGGACTCACCGAACGAAACAATTTTAAACATACCTACCGAATCAAAATCCCGTGTTTAAACGTCGGGGGAGACAAATCCTATTTGAGGGCTACTCCTCCGAAAAATTCTTTTTAAGGGCACCTTGATTTATTTTCACGACGACAAGCAAAACCATTTTTTTTTATTGACCCCCCAGCCGCGTTAAGTCTCGTATTTTGCCCAGTGTCGGGGCCGTTCAGTAATAAGAAAAAACACAAATGCGAACCGCGGCAAAAATCTACGCTAAACCCCTCTAGTGGAGGCCGATCTTGACCCGTAAAATTTGGGGGTCGGCTAAAAAACCCGTGTTTTGATAAACCCTAAAGTCCCCGGTTTTTTTAGAGGCACATGTGGCTGTCGCAAAAAGGTTTTCGGGGTTTGTGGACAATTTTAGTTTTTGGAAAAAATCAAATATTCACACAGGGTTATGAACTTTTTGTAGGTTCGAACCCCCCGCCCTTTTGGGGATTTTTTGTTATGAAGCGGGCCCCCGCCAAGCCTCACTGGGAAAAAACAATTTCATGTTTTTATTTTACGATTTTGAATGCGACAAAAACCCTTTTCAAGGGGCGGTAACACGTACCTGCACAACCCAACTTTGTGTCGGGAGGTTTTGCAAGGGCCCGTCTTAAAAAGAGAAAGACAATATTTCACCGATTTCGGGGCGATAGAACTCGCATATTCAAGGGGGATGCCACAATGGGCCCCAAATTTTTTGGGTTTAAGAGCAAATTAAAGCATCAAAATTTTAAAAAATCACCCCCAGCCCCCTAAACCAAGGGTATGACGAAATTTCATTTTTAAAAAATTTTGTGGGGTAAAAAATGGCTCCCAAACTTTTTAAAGAAATGGGAAAATCTGTCCTGCGTTTTTCGGCCCCTCCCTTTTAGACTCGCTGAACTTTTTCCCCTGTCGTTTTCCAAGAGCCCAAAACGTTGGCTTGGACAGTCTTTGGCCCAAGGGGAAATTTTCCCCCTTTTTTTAACAAAAAAAAAAACCGGGTAAGGGGGCCCTTGCCGCCAAAGGGGGGACTACGGGGTGCGAGATTCGGCAGGGAAAGGAGCCTTTGGGAAATGGGAGACGGTTGGCCCAAAAAAAAAATTATCTTTGATTTTTTCCGCGATGGAATGATTGCGTAAAGACTAAATCCTGGAAGGCCTGCTAATTTTAGAGACGCCGGGAGAAAGCAAAGGTGGACCTTTTCAAGAGGCTGTACACGTGGACGGCCATTTTTGTTTACCGCCGAACCCTTTTAAGGAGAAAAAATTTCCTTTTTAAACATAACCTTTGTCCCCCAAAGAAAAATCATACAGCGGGTTTTTAGTTTAAAATCGTTTAAAAATTTTAAATAATAACAGATTTTGGAAGGAAACGTTACCGAACTCCCCAACCGGTATGATCATTGGGGTTTCCCTTAATTAAAACGTTTGAATAATTTTTGGATTTTAAATCCGAGATTTAGGGGTTTTTTGGGACTTTGCCTCCCCCTCCGTTGGTGGGGCCCCCTGACTTGTCTTGAATTTTCTGCTGACTCTGTGTCGGGTAAGAGAGGGACTCTGACTCTGGCGCCTGCAGACAGACGACGTTTTGCGTGGCGGTATGCGGGGGTGAGGTCGTTTGGGGGTCGGGGGGTGGGGGGGTTTGGGTATGGAGGCGGAAGGGTTGTAGCAGCCTGGAAACAGGACAAGCCCCTTTGGGGAAATTGTATACCGGCATTTACGCACAGGTAAGACTTTCGATTCTTTCGTAAGGTATTTCGGGCTCTTATCGTTGACAGGTAAGTCGCAAACTCTTTTCCTCGATCAGTGGTACACTCTGTCTAATTTTACTATTTTGAAAATTAATGTTATCGCTCACACCCCCTTTAAATTTTTCTGCGTCATAAGGCACGCCCCCAAATTGTATGACCAAAAAACATTATTTTAATATAGCCGATTCAAGCAGGTAGCGTACGGTGGTTTTGGCCGTGATTGCTTGACTCTTAAACCGTTTAAAATTCACAACGGTGGGGCACCGGGTTTTACTCCCACGGGTAAATCCCCAGAGTCTCTTTTTTCAGGTCGCCAGTCTTCCTTTAGAGTCCCGAAACGAAGGAAAAATACACAAACCTCCCCTTTCAAAAGGGCTATTACGCTCCCCCAAACTTTGTATCGACCATTTTAAATTTTATCCACCATATTTGTCGACATTAGATCGCTCTTTTAGGGTCGGCAGGCGTCAACAATATTACCATGCTTTAATTTTCCATCTTGATCCGGTTTTAAATGACGATCAAAGGTTTCCCCCCCTTTTATCCCCCCCCCTACCCGTTTTTTGACACTAGAGCGGGGGTTTGAGTTTCCCCTTTGTCGGGAAAGGCTTTTGCAATGCTCTCCAGGGGCTAAAACCCTTTTTTGATTAAAGGGAACTTTTAAAAATATAACCGTTTTCGATATAAGGGTTTTTTTTTTGTTACGTCGAATAAATATTATTTTATAATATCTTGTTTTTTTAAAGCCTACAAAAGGGCCTAGAAAAAAAAACCCCGGTTCCCCCAAGCGATGTTCGAACCCCACTTCGAAAGCGGAACATCTGAAAACCCATTGCACTCGAAGGACTCCCCCCTCGCAAATATGGGGTTTCGTCCCTCACCTCTGCGTTGTTCAATTTGGCATGGTCGCGGGGTAAAAGGCTCACGGAACGGGGGTTTGGTTCAAATTCCGCTTGCCCCATAACCTTCCAGGGGCTATTGCCAACGGGGGGAGGAGGGGTTCCCTTGGGTCATCATTTGTTATGGGAAAAACAAGGTTGGGATATTTTTTCACTTGTTAGGATTTTTACAAACCCCCTTCGATCACGTCCCCAAATTTCCTTCGAAAATCGATTGGGGGGAACACGTACTTTTTATCACTTCCTACAAAAAATGGTTAATAAGGCGTCTGGAGGTCTATGCCGGTTTTTATTTTACGTCAATAAATATTTTTTTTTAAAATTCCTTTTATTCACCCCCCCGTGCCCGACGTCATCGATCCCAATTATCCTTTTCTCAAAAAATCGTTGAGGGGGAACGTACTATCCCTTCATACAGAAAAGGTCTTAGTTTTTCTCTCAGTATCCCCCTTCAACACAAAAGGATAATGTTCACGATTTTTCGATTTTACTCCCAAAAAACACGTCAAAATATAGCCGGGGGCTGTATGGGGGTCCCCACATACGCTATATTGGTATTTTATTGTGCACCACCCCTTATACCTGTCCGGACTCGCGCATTTTTTCTTTTGGGGTATTTTAGGTAGGTGCGTGGAGGAAATGGAAAACCATACTTAAACCCGATTCAAACCAAAACCCTATCTACCTTCACCGGCGAATAGAATAAGGTTGAATTTCGCTTTATACAGTTTTTTTTTAAAATAATAATTTGAAATGTTAATAAGATCCAGGCAATGTTTTGTTAAAAAATTTTTATTTTTTTTTTTTATGCACAATTATTTTTCGTCAAAAAACTAAAATTTCCCTAATTTACGCATTTACTCGAAAAAAAATATCCCCCGTGAGAAAAACAGACTAAAGAAGCTTCCCCCACCATTACAACTGGATAGTTTAAAAACGTCAGCCCCGTCACAACAATGTTCTCACACAAGTGGATATACTTCCCCTTCAAAAATGAAAAAAGAAAAGAAAAAAGACCCCCCCTTCTTGCCCCAAAATTTTCCCCTTCCACCACCCTTTTCCCGGGGACGCAGGGGGGTAATTTCCGGGGGGGGGGAAATCAATCCAAACGAGGATGGAAAAATTGCGGTGAGACGCAAAGAGGAGGGGTTATTTTTTGAGAGGGTTAGATGGTACCGCCCCCCTTCAAGACTGTGATTCTGGGGGGATCTCGTCCGCACTGTCAATAAAGCCCAGACAAAAAAAAATCAATTTCGGGGGGACACGCCACCGACACCACAATGGTTAACCCAGAAGAGCCAAAACAGGGGAAGCACCCTTAATTTGGACGGGAACTTTTTGTTACGCCCTTTTTCCGTTTGCCCCCAAATATTTATTTGTATTGTAAACACTTCAAGACAAAAAAACCCTTCAATGGCACACATTCACTAAATCCCCGACATGGGAAAGAAAAAAAACATTTGCGTTGAACAACTTGTTTTTTTTGTTTTATACGCCCCCGATAATTTTAATTAGGTTAGAGGGGAGAAAGGAAAAATATATGCATTCCAACTTTGCGGGAAAACCCTTTTTAGGGAAAAAAACCCCCCCTTTCCCGGTCGGGGTTAAAAAACACGAACCCCCTTTTCCCCTAAAAATTGAAAAAACCCAAACGCCATCAACAGATTTCTGGACTCTAAGTTAATTTAAATACATTCGTGAATCTATAGTTAGTTATATTTAATAATTTTATTATCGTTTTGATTTTTAATAATATTTAGTTAAAGTATAATTTCGTTTGATTTGGAATTTATTAGGGGTTTTTTGGCAGGAAACTTTTTTACGTCAAGTAGATTTTAAATAATTAAAGCTTACTTTTTAAGGGCCTTATAGGATTGTTTTAAAACTTTGACATATTTTTGTTTTAATTGAAACACACAAAAATTTTGTATGGTTATGAGGGGGAAAGCTCAGAAAACTTTCAAAAAAGATCTATCTGATAGCTAAAAAATTTAATGATCAATTTTATAGGTATTCAAGTCAAGTCAAGATTTAAGATGTCACTTTTTTGATAAAAAAAACTTGCGTTACAAAAATATTATCGTCGGGGAACACAAAATTAGTTTGTGTCTTTTAAAGTTTTTTTTTCCCAAATTTTTCCTAGGCTAATAAAAAGGTCTACTATTATTTTAAAATAACAAAATTTATTTTCATTTTACAAACACTTATTTAATCATGTTTAAAAAAAAATTAAAAAATTTTTAATTTCTACTATAAAATTTCCCAAAAACAAATTTTTTTTTTTTTTTTAATTCCATAAGGTTTGATCGTATTTTTTTGTCTTTTCAAAACCCCGCTTCGGTTGCAAAAAATAATTTATTATGAGAAAAAACACATACCTATTTTGTACAAATAGTTAAACCCTTTTTTTTAAATATTCAAATTAAAAAGGTTTTAAACCCCTTTAAAAAAACAAGTAAAATTATAGAATGTAAAAGGGGCATACAAAACCAATTTTAAAAATTTCGTGGTTTTTGCATCAGGGTAGCGGGAAAATTTAGCTCACAAACTATACAGAAATAATACAAAATTTTACCACTTGAACTTGGTTTCTCTCCCCGTTAAATTTTATTGAAATTCTTAAAAGGGTCGAATGACACAATTTTTCCCTTATGCAAAGGGGGGAATGCAAAAAAATAAAAATTTCATCAACACGTTTGATGAATTTAAAATTTATCTTGTTTAAGACTTATACCAGAGCTATGCCTTTTTTGAAAAGAAACCCAAATGTAAACTTAATTATGATTTTTTTGGATGTATTTAAAAGGCAAAAAAAAATTTTCTTTTGGCGGGCCATGTATTTGTCACGTCAAACACCCCAAGACACCATTTGGAAAAAGAGTTAAAACCCTTTTTTTAAAATTTACATTTTTTTGAAAAATTAGTTATCGGGAAACCCCCAAAAATTTCCTTTTCCCCCAAAACAAGAAACAGTGCTTTTTTCAGGCGTGGAGTGGGTACCCCAAGCCTTTGACCCAACCCTCTACCGCTAAACCCTATCTAAAAAATTTGGTTTAAAAAAATAAATAATAGTAAACTACTTTAATAGGGGTTATGGTAAAAATCAAAAATGAGTTTTGGGGTCCCCCCATAAAATCTAACTATCAATATGAACAAAAACCTCAAACCGTTTTTGGATCCTGCTTGAAAGAGACAGAAGAAAAATAAGACAAAAAAATCGTAAAATCCATTTTTTTTGGGTTCGGTTCCTTAAAACAAAAGATTATCTAATCTTGAATAAAATTTCTTTCCCCCTTTTAAATACTTTTTCTTAATAATAAAACCAAAATTTTTTTGTAATGTAATTTTGTTTGTTGTCTTTTATTTTGTTAGGGGGAAAAAAAACCCAAAGTTGAGGTCCCATATTTCACAGTTTTTATAAAATTTATTTTGAAAAAAATAAATATAATATTTTATTAGTGGGAAATTTAGTTTATTTTTATTTTATACAGATTTTCCAAGGTTCTTAATTTAAGTCATGAGCCAAGAAAAATTTGAATATGACTTTTTCTCTTCTTTTAAAAGGTTTGTTAAAAGTTAAAATAGTTTTTCAAAAATTTTTTGGTTATTTTATTTATGAAAATTAAACAAAAAACCAAATTTTTTGGAGCAATATTTTATTTATTTTACCCAAAAAAAATTTTTTATAAAAAACCCTAAAAAAAACCTTCCCCTTTTCGCCCCCCAAACCGCCCCCCTTAAACCCCCCGGTACCCGAAGGGGGTCACACGTCGGGGCATGGGACTATCAATATGGGCCACTGTATTTACGTAAGGGTAAGTAAAGGTTCGAGTCTCAGCAGGTGCACGGGGTTTTTTTCTACGTTTTTTTTTACCACCCCCTTTACAAGCAAACGTGGGGCATTCCCTCAAATTTTACGTCTAAACCCCTACCCCTTGGTTGTCACAAGAAGCGGGGGTTTTTAAACGCACTAAAACTAACTAATTAACCCCCTTCCCCCTAAAATGAAAATGTGAGGCAGCCCCAAGGGGGTAAAATGTAAGGCCTAATTCTTATCTTTAAAAACTTTTTCGGGACAGCTTAGTTTGCCCTCAACTATATTATATCAAAACCTTTCAGAACTACCAAAAAAAATCACCCTACTCAAAAAAAATACGATTAAAAATTACAACGAACCCCACCCCTAAATAATCAGCGGTTTAAAAATTTAGGTCAAACCCCCCATGCAGCTTTTCCGGGAAGAGCAAATTAAAAAAAAACCCAAACACACATTTTACCTGGGTTATGTTTTGGAAGCGACCGTCAATATTATTCTTTGTGGGGTCCCTTACCCCCACCCTTCCCCTTACCCCTTTAACGCTGGTTGAAAAAATCCACATCCATCATCGTTGGGTTTTATCGATTTTTCGGGGGAAGTAACGGGGAGGGCTTTCCCGAACTTTAGCGGGTTCTTCGGGGCAGAGGCGCAATTAGGGGCCAGTTAGGGTGACACAAAAAAATGGCGGCAGGCAATACAGTCATAAAGAATCTTGTTCCGGGGCCCTCAAGACCCCATTCACACCGTTTTAGCGGGACATTAGTCAAGATTGTTTTTTGACCGGGTAGGTTTTCTTTTCTCCCTTACAACGGGGAATTGGGAAATTAAAGGTTTTTTTTTTTAAAATATTTGTTTTCAATTTTCTTCTTTTTTTTTAAAGTAAAATATAGAAAAATCATCAAATAAACGTTATTCGAGCGCATTACTCCCTTTTGTTTAGCGCCGATTTTTACTACCATTGGGTTATACAAATATTAAAAAATTACTCAAATGGGGTACGAATGAGTAAAGTTTAATTTATATTTTTAAGGACGCCATTTTGAAAAAAGAAGAGTAAAAATTATTTAAAAAAAAATCCCTTTCAGTTCTCCAGGGGATTAAACCCTCATTCTCTCCAAAATCGACATTAGTCTTTGCAGAGTGCCCCCAGAAACCAACGAAGGGGTTTCCCCTTTGTTAGTTAAAATGTTATTTGTGGGGGAGAAAAATAAAACTCTAAGTGTGAGAAGGTGAATCTCCCTCGATGGTTAGAAAACCAATCACTGACCTTTGAATAATACAATTAGTATGTCATGGTTATGTTTTTTAAACCCAGCTATAAAAGGGGTTGGGAGGGTCATTGATTAGTATTGGAACGTTTAAAAAAATGTGTTACACTCCCCCCCCCCCTTCCCTCAATGTGAAACTACCATTCAAAACTATTGGGAAGTTTTTCTGTTTTTTTCGTGAACCCCTTTCTTCTTTTGAATTTCACAAAATGGGAAAAAAAAATTGCATTAACCCCTTCTTTAAATAAAAAGAACTTTTTCTATCTATAATACTTGAAAAAAACCCGTTTTAAGACTTTTAATTAAACAACCCAACCTCCCCTAACCTTCCTTTCTAAAACGAATAAAAGTTTAAAAATTTAAAGATCAAACCGATTCTTACTTTCTTTTCCCGGCCCGGACAAAAAATCATCCCGTTCAAAAAAGGTTGACGTTTGGGGAAAACCCCATTTCGGGAAAATACCCTGTCCTGAATTTGGGCACACAAGACACCCAATTAGAAATGGACGATTTTTTTTTAAATGGCCAATTTTTTATTTAAAGTTATAAAAGTTTCAATTTCCGAACCAGTGTCATTTTTAATATTTTTAAATTTAATATCTGTGCCCTCAACCATTTGACTAAACATAATTTAAATGTTTTGTGTTATGTTTATAAATCGTTGTCAGAAATAGGTTTTTTTAAAGAGAGAAAAAAGGAGATTTTAAAACCACAAATAATAGCCAAAAGGACAAAATGTATACCTAAATGGTGTTGTAGTTGAAATTAAAAAACTAATTCAAAATTTCAAAATTTTGAACTCTTTTTACATAAAAACCCAACAACAATTTTATTTTTTTTTTTTTATATTTTTACAAAGTTCTTTAAGGGAAAATTACTACCCCCAATTTTTTGGTTGAAGAACATTTAAAAAAATTTAAATATTTTTTTAGGGCCAAACTTGAAACATTATTTAATTTTGTATTTTTTATATGTTTTTGAAAAAACTATCAAAAGTGAAGTGCATATAACTGATTTTATTATAAATATTTTAATATTTTTTTAAACTTCATAACAAAATTGACTGTTTTTTAGAAAATCAACAATAAAAAAATTAAAATAACAATTTGGGAAAATTGATTTTTAAAAAAATAACAAAAAAAGTTTTTAAATTAAGTTAAAGTATACAAATAATAAGTTTTTTAAAAAATTTTAAAATTTTTTAAAATTAAAAAGTAGTGTCAAATGTTAATTAAAAACAAAAAAGTTATTTATTTAATTTAAACCAAATTATTATTAATATTAAAATAAACCTTGGGAAACTATTAGTTTTTGGATATTTTTCTGTGGTAACTTTTAAAAAAAATAATTAAAATTTTTTATGTTTAAAAGATGTAAGGGCATGAATTCAATCATAAAAAATAGGCAAATAATAAGAAAATAAAATTTTTTTAAAAAAAAGGGATTATTTTAGAGTTTTTTTATTTTTTTGGGAAAACGGGATAATGCCCAAAATAAACAAAATATTAACAAATCGTTGATTTCGAGAAACTTGTTAAATCACCCCCTAGGGACTCATCAAAAAATTTAGGGTATATTCGAGTTTGGCCCTTGACACCGACCAAACGCGCGGCCTTTAAACTTTATAAAATAAGCGCACCCTTATGTTAAACACCTTAATTAGTAATCGAGACCCCCCCTGAGTAAAAAACGAAAAACACACTTTTTGTGAGATAACTGTTTATCTTAGAGCGAAAGCGCTGAGGTAAAAGCCCCCTCCCCCCGCATCAATGGGCTTGTTCCCGGCTACTGGGGGCCACACTCCGAAGGCCCCTTATACACGGGTTTTCACTCATGCCACGACTAAACCCCACGCACAAATTTTTGTGAAGGTTGGTTTTTCAAGGTTCCTTTCTTCCTCACAAAAATATTTACAAAAAATTTATAAAAAGTCATCGCTTGTCGTTTTAAAAACACAACAATTCGAATACCAAAATGTATTGAATTATAAATAGAAGCAACGCTTTACACCCATCGGTTTAAACGCTAGTACAAATTCCAAAGGGTTAAAAATTTGGGGTATGAACCCGCATTTACGGGGGAGGTGAGGGGAAAAAACATTTTTGAAAACCACTAAAAGTTCCCCCACGATATTAAACTTAATCTCCCCTTCCCTGGGCAGTCTGGCTCAACACGAAAAGCGGTTAGCGCTAGGGTGGGTCTTTTTTTTTAATCGTCAAAAGAGTATTTTGTTTTAGTGACATATAAACGTAACGCAATGTTTTTTCCCAACAAAACAATTAACTTAACTATTTTTAAAATTCCATTAAATTTGGGGAAAAAGTTAATTCATTTTGTCGGGTAAGTTGGCCTATTTTAAACTTTTGGTGGGGTTTTGGGGAAGTAATTCTGCTCCGTTGGGGGTGACGGATATTATTTTGTTTATGTTTTTTTTGCTAAAAATCAGAAAATATCTAGGCAAAAATTATTTCGTGGTATTTGCTTGATTAATTTGTAAGTCACAACCGTATAGCTTTTCTTTAGAAAGTGAAACGTTAAAATCCCCCAATTAAGGGGGGAAAAAGGGGAACAGAGAAAATGAAGTGTTTCTGGGTTTTTATACAAAACTTTTTTTGAGGTAAACATAAAAAAAATTTTTGCTTTTAAAATAAAATAGTTAAATTCTTCACATGATGTTTAAAACGCTGTTGTTGAAATCGCCAGAGCATTCCCACCTTTTTTTAGTAATTTTTTAAAAAGGTTTTCTTTAAAAATTCTAGGACATCCACAAAATTTTCAAAATTGAGAAGAAAACTAAATTTAATTTAATTTACAATCCCCACGCGTTCCCCGTGCCCCCTTGGTATAAGAATTATAATCTCCCCCCCCCCCCCCCCAACAACACAAATGGTTTAGAATACGGTTATTTCTTACACATTTTTATACATTTTATCTCTGAAACAAAATTCAACCATTTTAAAAATTTTTTGTTTTATTTTGACCAAAAAAAGATTACTAAAAAAACGCAAAAAACTGTTTTTTCTAGGTTTTGGACCCCCACCTTAAAAAAATATTGACTTATGAATTTTACGTTTAAGGCTTTTCCCTCGTGTTTTAAACCCTTCGTTACCCAAACCTTATTAATTGTTTTAACGATTGATTTCATGACGAGAGAAAAAAGAGCCTCCCAATTTTCCCGGGAAAAGTTTTTTTTAATATTTCTCGGGTTCTTTTACAGCCACAATCGCTGGGCCCACTGCTTAAAGGAATTTACGACGGACTTTTTCGCTCAAGAAAAATCCTTTGACCTCGCGGATTTAAAAACCCCGAACATCCCTTGGGCAACTTTTCCTCAAGCCACCAGGGTTTTTACCCCCCCCCCCCCACTTAATTCAAAAATACAAAAGGGGTGGACCAGCGGTAGGGGAAAAAACCCCGTATTTTCGAAAAGGGGAAAAAAATTCCTTTCAAAAAAATAAAAATAGTCAGCCCGGGATTAAAAACCTTTTTCCCATCATGGAAAACCAAGATTTGTCCCTTTCCCCAAGGATCTTTCATTGTCACAGCATTTTGATCAATTTTTACATTGTTCTTTTTAGGGTAATCAAGTTCAGACTAAGATTGGGTGTGAGTCTCGAACCAGGCTCGACCACAAACCTCTCGCCTGTCAACCCGTGAGGGGGCTCGATAAAATTTAACTAAAAAGGGATTGGGACAAAGCCACTTCTTTCTCCAAAGATAAACACGTTAACATATTTGACAAATTTTTCAAGCACAGCCCTTTTTCGGGTTTTAAATTTTTCAGGCATACAATGCAGGGGAAAATTTCCCCCCCTGTCCCCCCTTCCCCATTTCTAACCAAAAACAATGTCACCTGTCGACGCTTTCTAAACCCACTCCACTCGATATAGGGGGTAAAACACCTCTAAGTCACGGAGAAGGGAAATTTCGACCGCAAAAAGGGGGAGAGAAAAAAAAAATTTTTGACTAAAAGGGAAACTAAAGCCGGAAAGCCCGGGGGTTTGGGGGGTTGGACGATCGTCTCTTTCCCAGGGGATCTTGGGGAGTATTTTGATTTTCCCCGTTTTATACCACCATAGGTTTGACAAAACATATGGAACGAAATAAAAGGGGGAATTGGCCCTTTTGGGATCATATATTTAAAACTTTCAAATGAAGGGGAAACGAAGACAGGAAAATTTTTAAAAAAATGTTAAACTTTTCCTAAGTGAACGGATAAAGTACACTGAAAAAAATAAAGCCCCTATAGTCATACAAGAAAATTAAACCCCCGGGCCCTAAGAAAAGGGGTCGGCGTACTGCACAAGGATACTAAACAACACAGCGGCAAACAAGGGGGCCAAACTCGCCCTCCAGTCCCTTGGGTGTCCCGGCAGGGGGAATCGAGGTCACTCACACCTGAATGAAGACGGAAAATTTGAATACATTTAACGAAAGGAAAGTAAATACGCACTTTTTTTGAAATTTAAAAAACCCATGCCATAATCACAATCAAACCCATATCTTCCACTATTAATATCATTTTTTCTAGCCATCATTACTTTTTAGTTCAAGTATTCCTAAAATGTCCTCCGGGGCTATTACCCCATTGCTGATCCAATTTACAGAAAATCAGAAGCCCCAAAAGATCGACCCGGGGGCCTCGGATCTGTCCCCGGGAAACATAACCTCAAACCAGGTGTGTATTTCTTTCACAATTATACAATTACATAAAAATACAATTAAATAAAAACAAATAAAGTTTGTCAAAAAAGGCAAGATCAATCAAAAAAATGAAAGTAAACTTAAACTTGCTATTTGTATAATATCCCCCAATGCAAACTTTTAAGTTAAGTTGTTATAGTTGTTATTTTTTGGAAAATAAATCTTTGCCCGCAAAAATAATTAATTGTATTCACTTCATTTTACAAAAAAAAAAAACAAAACAAACTTGAAAACAAATATCTCATCCGTTGGCTAACACCACCCCGATTTCCCCGAATTTCAACGAACTTCCCCTTTAAAATACCATACAAAAACTTACGGGCACGCTATCGGCACCCATACAAATGCAGACAAAAAACTGCTCAAACAAGCTATAAAAAATATTTGGAGGGCTGGGTGGGTCAAGGGGCCGACCATTGGACCAACGCTAAAAAGCTAAAAGAAAAAGGAGTACAAAGGATAGAAAACCCAAACGGTCGACCGAGGAAAAAATCGTAAAAGACCAACTGTAACACCCAGAAACGACATGGACCAAGGATCGACACGACGGGCCAGTGATAGCAAGCTCCCATAAAAGAGGACAAAGGATGACACCAAGCGTCACACAGAGGACCAATCTCGACAACTAATAATCCAGTTAAAGGGGCCAAGTACAGAAAAAGTTATTTCAAAAAAACAACGTGTAAATGGGCTTAGAGATTTGGGGGTATAAGGTGGTCGGGAAACCTCCTAAATTGTGTTCTCTCGACACCCTAGATTTAACTGCCCAAAAAGGGTGAGTCCCCTTATATGTGTATAAACTTAAACACGTGTTTTTTTTTTAATAATTTACTTACACATTGCCCTTCAAAACATTTTTCTAACACTGGTTTATTTAAAATTTTCGAATAAATAATGGGGTTTTGATCAACAATAGGGAAACTAAAAAAAGAATGTTTTCTGAATAAAAACGAGTTAGGATCCGGGGAAAGGGAAAAATTTTTTGTTATAAATGGTAAAATCATACTTAAAAACTACAAATGAAAAAAATTTTTTTAAAAAAGAGAAAACTGCCAGAAAAAGTTGGTAGCAAGTCAGGTTCGATTCCCCGGTACAGTGGGGGTATTTTTTTAAAGGTTTTCCCCCTGCCCCCCACCAAATTCAGGTGCACAAAATAAATTAATTTCCTCTTCCAACACTTTAAAGAATTAGTAATACGCGATAACCCAAAAGGTGGTAAGACACATGAAAAAAAAAAAATTCAATTTCACTAAGGGAATTAAAGAAGAATTTTGTTTTTATAATTTTCCTCATTTGCATGTAGGAGAATTAAACCATTAATGAAATATACCCCTACACCCGCGGGTTTTAAACCTGATATTGGTCTTTGCCCGCCCATCTATTTTAATGACGTTTTTCCAAAACCATCGAAGCAAGAAAATTTTTTTGAGTTGCGTTAGCACCAGTTTTTAAATTTTTTAAAAAAGGACTAATTTAAGATGAAATAATCCCGCATTAGTGTAAAATTGATTAAAACCACAAGGGGTAAATATCCCCCCCCAAACCCCATCAGGGGAAAATGATTATTTTATTCAAGCTACCTTATTAACCATTGACAAACAGCGTTATTTAGGAGGCAAAAAATACTTAGCCCTGCAAACTTGTTTTTTTTGGGGGGTAAAACAACATTTAAACCCCGAAAACGTGTTATTTAAGGTCAGACAATACTTGCCCTAGAAACGTTTATTTAGGGGGTCAACAATACTTAGCCAGAAAACAGGGTTTTTTAGGGGTAAAACTTACTTACACCAGCAAAATTTATTTAGGAGGCAACAAACTTAAACCAAAACATGTTATTAAGGAAAACAATACTTACATACAAACAGTTTTATTTGGGAGGTAAACAATACTTAGCCTAGCAAACAGGTTTTTTAGGGGGGTAAAACAAACTTCCCCTAGCAAACAGGTATTTAAGGGTAAAACAACACTTACACTACAAAAAGGTTTTTTTAAAAAAGGAAGTAAAAACATATTTTTAACCCCTACAAAAAGGTTTTATTTAGGAGGAAAATTAACTTACACCCAGCACAGTATTATTGGGAGGCAAACAATACTCCCCTTTGCATAGTTTATTTAGGGGTTAACAATATTACACATAGAAACAGTGTTTTTAGGGGGTCAACAATACTTCCCCCTAGCAAACAGTTTATTTGGGAGGTCAAAAAATTTTTCACCTCCCAAACATGTTATTTAGGGGGTCAAAAAATACTTAACCAGCAAAAAGTGTTATTTTAAGGAAGTCAAACAATACTTTACACCTAGCATAAAGTGTTATTTAGGGGGTCAAATTCTTACACCACACAGATTATTTAGGGGGTCAAACAATTTACATTGCATACAGTGTTATTTAAGGAAAACCTACTTCACACTTACATATTTTGTGGGGTTTCTAAAAAAGATGAGGTGGAAATAACTTGAAATCAAGGACAAGCGGTTTAAATTAACTGTTCTTCATTACCCACTCTTAACTGGATGATACAAAGTTGTCGAGAGGGGGTCCCCGTTCAGTTTTGGTTGTTTCACTTTGTACCCCCAATTTTTGAGTTTGTCTAGCTTGGTCCAAGTCGTGTGGCCACTTGACCCCCCCCCTTCCAAAACTTTTTATTTTGTTACCGGGTTGGTTTTATCACATGGCCCAGCTCGGTCGATCATTTGCCTTCTTTCTTCGGTCTAGCATTTCTGTTACCATTTGTCCTCTCGTGTCGCCCACTTTTTTGTCTATCCTTTCCTCCCGCCACGAATCGGTAAAGTACACCCAGAAAATTATTTTTCATTTCGCCCGATTTATTCGTCTAGGGGTAGCGGGTCCACCTAAACACGGGGAAAAAAAATACTTTCTGGTTTCCGCTTCAATTTGATTTGCTTTTTTGGGAGGGGGGCTTTTTGGTTATAACCCTATTGGGGGTGCTAAGGCTGTTTTTTTTTTTTCAGATATTTTATTCGCCCGCAGGGAAAAGAGAAATATTTCCTCTAAAATTTTTAGTAGTTTATTCCTACATTTTGAAAATTTCAGAAGTTGGGTGGAAGAAAGACGCGGGGATAAAACAAATAACCAAGTGAAGTTATTGAAATTGAATTACCCGAAACTTTTTCTCATCAACAGTCCATTAACTTCAAATACACGGGGTTTATTCCCCCGGGGGAAAACCCAAACAATGGAATTGTTTCATCGTCTCAAAATCGCGAAAAAACTAAATGCGGGTTTTTGGGGTTTTTGTTTTCTACATTAAATTATGTACCGGCATGTGCATACTCCGAAATTGTTATGTATTTGTGTTTTATTTGACGTTTTGAAAAACGCTTAATACGAAAAAAGGATTATTTGAACTAAGACCACAACATAGTGAAAATTCGAATCATTCATAGCTTTTCCCACATTGGGAAAAAGGGAAATACTCGAAACTTCAAACCAAGTGGGATTTTATCATGGATGGTTATGCAAACGTCTATAGAGAAAACTTATCAAAAAATTCCTCCTTCTAGACAAAAAAGTGGACCTTTTCGGGGCTTAGGGCCCATCTAAAATGTTCACTAGTTTTTTTTACCGCTTCCCCCCCCTCTCTATGACGGTCAGGAAGAGTAGGGCGCTCGATAAACTTTTTGCTGGTGGTTTTTCCCAACCCGGAGGGCACACCCCGATCAAGGCATTTTTCTGGTGGGGTTTGCAAGATTGTTGAGGTTAAAGCCTTTTGGGCCCATATTTACCCTTTTTTTAATGATTGTATGATCAAGGAAGGGGCAGAAATTAAATAGAAATGTAAGTGGTTAAAAATTTTAAAAAATTTTAAGAATTGTATGGGTCCTTTGGGTTTCCAACCCGACAATTTGCTTGTGACTTATTTGCTAAAAGTCCCTATCCCCGCAAGTCATGAACATAAAAATTTTGAAATAACGCCAAGGTATAGATTCTTTGAGACATTTTGTCGCATTCATAATCCATTATATAAGAAAATTTTACAGGGGCCCAATTAAATCAAGCGCCGAGCTTAACCGCAATCGTTTGGTTTGCGAACGGGGGGGTCAGGATTCACTTCCCCCCGGTTTAATTTAGGATGATTTTTTTTTTTAAACGGTTTTTTCCCCCTCTACTGCCCAAACAAATCAAGAATATTTCCTCCAAATTAACCACCTCATTAATGTAAAATTTAAAAAAACAAAAACCTGGGCAGGGAAGGGGGATACGTTGGGAAAAAAAATTCAAAGACTAGTTTCGGACGTTTTTTTAAGGGGAACAAGGGGCGCGATGCTCCAAAGAGAAAAAATTGGGGGCAAACCCTGGGAAAAGATTTGGAAAAACCCCTGGTTTTTTTCCCTTTAAATTTTCACTCCCCCTAATTCTTTACACACAAAACCAACACCAAACCCCAAAAACCTAAATTGACTTTTTTCCCCCAAGACAAAAATACACAGAGGGAAAAAAAATAATTCACAATTCAAATTGTATTTGTATTTTTTTACAAATCTTTTTGATTTTTTAGTTAAATATGAAAAATCATCCAGTTAAAGTGAGACATATGAAAATAAACCACATTGTTTTAACAGCGGACTAAATGTTAGGGTCATTTTTGTCTGGTTTGCCACTTTTAGGAAAGGGTTCGAATTCTGTTGGTGTCCCGAGGGTTCCCCAAAAAATGTTTGTTCATTTCATAACATTTTTACCCTTTCCCACCCACCCATTTGGGATTTAAAAAGCTTATACACGGGGGGGTAGTAAAACATGATGGGTGAAACATTTTATTTGGGTTCCGCTATTGATTGGGAAAAACATCTTCAAGATCTTCCCCAAAGCGCAAAATATTTTATTAAATCCAGGAGTCGATTCCTCCAGGGTAAAATTTTTTTTAGTGTGGGAAAAAAAAATTTTGAAAATTGGAAAAACGATTACAAACAGGTATCTATAAAAGGGGTAGCTTGGGTGATGATGATTTTGTTACGGGGATCACCCCAATCGATCATATTCGAAAAGATTGAAGATATACGAAAAGGGGAAACGTCCGGGGCCTTTGGGTTTGGGGCCGATGTTTCCCCTGAGCTATCCCGGATGGGTTGAAAAGTCAACTTGTCGGGCACTCATTTTTTACACGTATCGATTTAAAAAATATGATCTAGTGACAGTGCAAGTGAAAAGTGATTAAATTTATGAAAAAGGGAAAGGGTTAGGAGGGGGAACTTTTAAGAAATTTCCCTCAGCATTTAATTTTTTTAAGTAAAAAAAATCCATAAACCCAAAAGAACAGATTGGCCCATATTCCTGATTATCGGGGGTATAACCGTGCACCTAACCCTTTTCCACCTTCCAAAGTTCGGAGTGAATAATGAAAATCGATACGGTAACGTCAAACGCATTCCATAATCAATCCAAGGTCCCCTTACGAAAAAGAACCAAAACTTGGACCGCCTCCCCTTAAAATGCCAAAACAAAATATTTTTTGTTGAGGTTTTGTTTGTAATAATTTTCTAGATAATATGTTTTGTTTAAAAAATAAAAAAAAAACAAAAAAATAAATCCCACTTGGGTTTAAAAGGCCTGATTTTTTGGTAATCCATCTGAAAGGTAATCTTCCCACAAAGCGGACAAAAAATGAATTCACATTTTTTTATACAACCAAAAATATTTTTTTTTTACAAAGCCCCAATACAAAACAACGTAATCCCCCTTTTTGGTTTTAAGGGGAGGCCTTTCACCTTTTTCGGGGGTTATACTGTGCGCCGATGCTTTTTTGGTAATTTTCAAAAATGCAATCCCCCAGAGAAAAAAAGGTCTTTTTTTTTAAAAGTCGACAATTTGAAAATGCCCTTAAGTTTCATTTTTTTTTTGTGTTTTCAAAATTTTGTTTTAAGGGAAATTTAAAGTTACACAAATTTATTTTTATCATCTAATAATCATAACGATCGATGGAAAAATTAAAAAAATAATTTTAAAAAAATAAATATTTGAGATAGAGTTTTGAAACTACTATAAAAAATTTTTGACTGATATGATTGAAAATTTTTGTTTGGTTAAGTAAAATTTCGTCATTTAGGGGGACCAAAATTTCCAATGAAAAATATTTTATCAGCTTTTTTTCTTTTGATTAATTCATTGCAAATGAATTTGTGTTTTAAAAAATAACCCCTTGACTCCATATTTAAATATTTAAAAACAACATAGTGCAAAAAATTTTTAAATTGAATATCTACGAATAATTTTTTATTTAACACCATAACCCTTTTTGGGGCGCACGGTTAGTAATAACTGGGTTGCAGGACGGGAGTTGGGGGTTTGTTCCATAGGATGTAAAGGTGATTTTTTTAAAAGTTTTTCCCCCCACTTACACTTTAAAACGGTATATTTACTATAAATTATACTTTAATTATCCTTGCCCCCATTATTTTAAAAAGATTTTGTCTATGGGAGTAAAACGTGGTGCACAAAAAAATTAAAATAGAGAATCAATATTTTTAAAAGAAATGTGGGTGAATGTTGTGTGCCTCCCCTCAAAATATGTTTTAGTAACCCCCCCGGACACCTGCATCAGGGTGGCAGTTATTAGACTAATTTAGTGTTTTTTCAAACGTCTATAAATAAAATCGCGGTTTTTAAAGTGTTCTTTCCCCTCTCTCAACTTTGTAGTCACCAATTTGTTTGGTACCCTGTGTCTGTTTTTTTATATATTAATTAGGGTTAATCAAATTTTTTGCATGTTTTATGCAAATCTTTTGAATTTAGTCGAGATAAATAAAGTATTAAATAAATGGGACTAACATTTATACTATTATTTTTAACCCCTTTATGGGTCAGTGTCTAAAGAGGGGAATTTTAAAGTAAACAATCAAGTAACTCCACACGTCTGCGAACCAAAATGTATAAAATTTCTATGTTTCCTGCCAAATTCGTAGACATCGTGATAATAATCACCCCCCATTTAAGGGCAAAGTTTTTAGTTTTTTCAAGCGTAAAAATTTGGGCATTACCAAAATGCAGAGTCTTATGGGGAAAAAATTCAAAAAATGACAATGGAATGCTACCAAGGTCCCACATATATTACCGATTTCGCTTGCAGGAGAAACCCATACAATGCTAAATCATGATCAAAACTTTTTGCGATTGAAAGGTAGCTTGGTGCTTGGTGAGCAATAAAAAATAAAATTGAAACAAATTTATAATCTAATAAAAACTGTAAACATCGCATTTTAAAAACTGTCAAAAGATATAGAAAAATAATTGGGTGTCGCGACTTTTATGTATTTGCTTTTTTGTTGCAACTTGAAGAAACAAAAGACGTCAGGTTTTCATATTACTTGGATTTGTGCGTTACTATTTTTGAAAAAAAATCTTGAAGATCTGGTCTCTGTAAAATTTTTAAATCATACTAGGAGAAGAAATCTTTAAAGTAAGTAATAATTTACGGGGGAAACACGATTTTAATTTTTGGGGGAAAAGGTTATGTATGCACTATGTAGCCAGACAATGAAGGTAAAAAGGCAGGGGGGAGGCACATATTGAAGATTACCCATCTTTTTTCGAATAGTCACTGTGTGCTCCATCGATAAGCACTTGTCACCAAAACATTGAAAGAAAACCCAAAAACTGTTTTGAATAGTGAAAAATATTGAACCCATTAAACCAAAACCATTAAAGCCAAAATGTTTTTAAAGCTTTTCAAAAAAGGGAAAGAATCCAAATGTACTTTACACAGATTAAAGGTTTCTAAGGGGCGATTATTATAAGTTTTGAATTAAACCCTGAAATTTTTTTTTTATTTATCACCCCTTTGAACTTTCTCTCGTTGGTGAAACCTCTTGGCTTTAGAAATTTGGGTTCTTAAGGACATTTTTCAAAATTAATAATTAATATGTCAGGGCAAGGAAAAGTGTGTCGGGATTTACAACAAGGGGAAAATAGTGTATTTTGATCATTAAAATTAATTTGAAGAGAGTGTTGGAAAAAGATAGTAAGTCTTTCAAAATTTTAATACTTTTTGACCCACTAATCTAGCCCAAAAAAAATATGCTAGTCATCTCCAACTTCAAATGGTTGCAAAAACTTTTAAAAATACTTTCCCTCTTTTTACAGATGATGATGACTGATACGAAACCTATTGGCTTTAGAGAAACTGATGCCAGTCTGTGCAAAGTTACAGTGTTTGATAGACTTACATTGATACTGGTTTTAGACAAAATTAGTGAAAATTCCTTGGGTTGAATTTTTGGGGCGTCTTTTTCAAGAATAAACACAAGTGTCTAAATTCTTACTTAAATTCTTCTATCCAAAACTTATCTGTGCGAAACTTAATTTCAAATTTTGCAGCAAAAAAATTAATTCATTGCAGATGACTTGCACACGACAAAGAATTTAGCTGTCACAACTTTCATAACTCTAAAGAACTTTGGGAAAAAAAGAAACAAACAACACCTTATTTACAAAAGTACCCTATAAAGGGAAAGGGGGTTTGGGATCCGGGGTATCTTACAAAACCAAAAGGGGGTCCACGACAAAAAAAATTTAGAACCTCGACCTAAACGTTATTACTGTTTGACGCATGCTAATTTTAAAAAACCCCTTCATTTCCCCTATTTTAAAGAATGAAGGGACCGTTGTTTCCCGTTATTTGAAAATATTTTATTTTCAAATGATGTATTGATGTCCTGGTTTCACCATTCTAGAACTAAACGTTTGTAATCGTTGCTGAAAATCATCTGGTTTTAAATACCCAAAAATTCCCCGTTGAAAAACCTACTAAAGAAAAATAACCCAAGAAACCCCAAAAACCCCATGGGAAAAATTAGCACAAGAAACTTGACCCTTACGAAAATTTTAGAGACAACGTCATCTTTCTACACTATTCAGTAAATGTTTTCCCCCAATTAAATCCAAGTTCGGAAAAGAGAAAGAGGGGGTTTGGGGGGGAAAGGGTCTGCATAAGTTAATAGTCACAACACGATTTTTGACAAGATTTCAAAAAACAATTAAATTCTGGAGCTTTTTTTAACAATAAAAAAACGGAAACTAACATGTTTTACACACAAGGGAAGTGTAAACAGCGACATACATAAATTATTTTAAATGGCATTGTACACATGGGTGTTTTAATCTAATTCATTTGAATAAAAAACAATAAATATGCAATTTACATCAACAATCACAGCGAATTAGCAAATTTTTGAGGGGAATGGTTTTTTTTAATCATAAAAAAATGTCAGATTTTTTCAAGATTACAGTAATTACAATTTTAAAACTGTGCATAGACATTCATTTTCTGAAATGAATTTTATTATTTTCTAATTATTCCCCTAACAAGGTGGAAAACAATTACTTTTGAATCGCATTTTATAATCAAAGTAAAATTACTTTATTATCCGATATCGCATCATTATTTTAAACAATCCTTTAATGATTTGTTAGGAAAACACTTCATGTGTATTTCTTGCATGGAAACTGGTGGAGATTTTGAGTATTGACTTAGCAGGGGGAACGGGGGAGATATAGAGTATTGACTTACAGTGGAAACTGGTGAAATTCAGATATTTATTTAGCATGGAAACGGGGATTTCAGAATATTGAGCTTTGCATGGAAACTGTGGAGATTTATGAGTATGAGCTTTGCGTGGAAACGGTGGAGATATAAAATTGATTAGCAGTGAAACTGGTGGATTATGAGTATTGAGCTTAGCAGGAAACTGGTGGAGACTATGAATTTTGGGTTAGCATGGGAAAAGGGGAGATTTTAGAGTATTTTTTTTGGTAGTAAACAGAGCTTTAAAAGTGGGACTACAAAGTTTTTTTTGTGCGCTCCTTTTCTTTCTACCCCGTAACCCTTTGGGATACCATTTAAGCTGATGAGTAAGGATAATAATTTTTTAAAACAAATTACCGATTTACAGGGAAAAGCATGAAAACCATTAAAAAAAACCACACTGAAAAGCCCAGCCGAGATTCGAGCCCAAATATCCCCATCACCGTAAACCAGACTCCGTGTGTCCACCAAACCCGCAAAGCAGCGCGCCATTTTTGGAAAAAGAAAGGAAAAAAACCTTCAGGGCCCATGGTTTAAAGGGGTCAATCCGCGTACACTAGACTGCCGTGGGGAATCAAGCTTAAAATCTCATGGGGGTAGTGAGGGTGTTTTTCCAAAAAAGTTTTCCAAACTCCTTCCACGCAAAAAGCGGGTAATTTCCATAAATAAAACCTTCTTTAATCCTAAAATCATTACGAAATTAGTACTTAAAGGGTATAAAACCAAAGGGGATAAGACGTGTTCTAAAAAAAAAAACAAACTAAGGTTTTTTGAGAGATATTTTTGGGGGAAGGCCAGGGAAAAATTAATAAATTAAAAAAATGAGGTCAACCAGTAAAAATGTTTTTAGCTCAAAAATATTTTTTTTTTTCAAATAAAAAAAAAAATGAACCTGAAAATAAGTTTAGTTTTTTTTATATGGTGAATAAACAGTTTTTTTAAATTCTGTCATGACTTGGGCATTAGAAGACAGACTTTTTAAATGAAGAAAAAAGTTGGCAAAAATTCCAATACAATTTTTGTACAAAATTATATAATTTTAAAATTTAAATTTCATTTTTAAAATCAAACCTAAACCGTTGTGTTATATGAAATTTAATACGAAAGGGTTTGGGGTGAGAAAGTTGAATTTAGAGTAAGTGTAGCCCCCTTTGTGTGCAGAAAGAAAGGGGGGAAACTTTTGGAAAAAAAACCCCGTACACCGACGGACGAACCACGATCGGGGTCGACCTTTTTCCAAATATGCTTTAGACAGTGGCCCCCAAGAAGGGATGTTTGGGAAGAACAAATGTTTTTACAGTCATTAACAAAATGCGCACTCGCGGGGTACAAAATAGGAACGAAAAAAAATAGCAGCTGCGCAGCGCATATCTGTCAACATTTTTAAAGTTTATTATAAATAAAAGTAATATAGCCCCAAATTTTCAAACCCAACTAATCTTTAAAAATGTTATTTAGATTTTTGTAAAATTTTAAAAATGGTAATTTATTAAAAAAGTATAATGATTCCTCCGAAAAAGTTTCCCGGAAAATTATAAATTTATTTTTATCTTTTTAAAATACAACTAAATGAAAAACTTAAAAATAGAGATTTGCCCCAAAAACTCAATTTC
Source organism: Timema cristinae (assembly GCA_039000515.1). Lineage (NCBI taxonomy): Eukaryota > Metazoa > Arthropoda > Insecta > Phasmatodea > Timematidae > Timema > Timema cristinae. The sequence goes on along the minus strand of JBCFYV010000417.1, from coordinate 31,369 downwards.
AAAAATATTCAAAAAACCCAAATTTCCCAAAAAAAAATATTTCTTTCGATATAAAGTCTTGCGTTCTCCATAACAATTTTTTAAAAATAAATCATCAACTTCAAATTATCGTATCAAAATAAAAGACAAGGTCCTCCTGAAAAAAAGGGGGTTGGGTATCTAAAAAAAAATAATTGAGAAAAATAGTTTGTAAAAAATCACAAAAAGGTTTAAATTACCTAGGATTTTCACAACCTGTGATTTGTACATCAAGAAAGTTGACTGTAGTATTTTTCACCGGGTACGACTCATTCTTGTTTACATAGTGGGAAATTTTATGTTAAACGTCAACTGGTTGCATCAGACAGGTATGTTCTTACTGTACATCCAGGTGGGCACGTCTTTTTCAAACGCGAAAATTACAAAACTTGAAACCCATCCTTTAAAAAGGAGTAGTGCTCTGAAAAACTTTTTTTCGTCGTTCTTCTACCCTCGGCAGTCAGAAGGCAAACATGGTAGGAGGGAGAGTACCATAAATGGAAGCAAGGTTTTTTCAGAAAGTCATTGTATGCCCCCCCAACCCCTACTTTACTCTTAGCCTTCTAAAAAAGTTTAAAACGGTGGCTGCATGCGAAAAGCTCGTAGTTTTTTTTTTGGGTGGCGACGGAAATAAAGGGGACCAGCCAGGGCAAAGAGGCTGGGGAAGATATAAGGGCAAGAAAGATAGAGGACGGGGGAGGCGAGACGAACAACGGAAAATTTGGGGTTAAAAGGTTTACTTCACTCCCCGTATTCAATAAAATGATGCGGATAGAAAAGGGTTATTGACGGCTGGGTTCTGGCCTATCCGGGAAAAGGCGGCTAATCTGCTTAAATTCAAAGTTTTAATTTAAGCTTAAATTGGGAAAATTTTTTCAAATATTCTAAATATCTGTGACGAGGCAGAAAAGGTACAAATTTATCAAAAAAGGCGACCACGGACAAATTTTCTAAAACTGACAAATAAAAAATAACAAAAACCCATAAAACTTTGTAGGCCCTTTCGGGGCCCAAAAACAAACTTAAAAAATGGACAAATAGAGGTTTTGGGCGGGCCAGCAAAACGACACCAAACCCGGACGGCAAGGAAACTTTTGGGTAGGACTTAACGTTTAACTATCAATAATAGACAAGGAAAACCCAATTCACTGACGCATCTATCCAAAGAGGAAACTTCTATTTAAAACCAAAGGGGACAAAAATCCAAAATCAGTAAAAATTGCCAACCAATACGAATACTGCAGTTTTTTTTTTAAGACAAATATGGAACCGTACAACTACCAGCGAAAAAAATGACAAGACACCCCAAACTCTCAAAAAACCAAACCAAAAAACCCCCATATCGTAGCAGGGACGCAAATTAAATTTCCCAAAAAATAAAAAACTATAAAACAAACCCTGACAGGGCCTTTAAAATATTTTTTTTAAAAAGGACGGCTCAAAATCCACACTTCAAACCCCCGATGACTTCAAGACCCTACACCTATCTCAAACAAGCAGGGCAAGAATATAATACCTTTCGCCCCCGAGAGACAAGCCCCCAAAACTTGTCATAAAAAGGGGGCCCCCCCCCAAAAGCCCACTGACGAAATAAAGGAGGGGCTTTTATACAATGGGGGATACAGCAAATGAATCAGACAATTTATTCCAAAAACGGGAAAAAAGCAACACAAATTGTCAAACATTACCCATTTCAAGCACTCTCCCCGAACCGACGAGAACTATAAACTTTTTTAGAAACTACATTAATCCCCCCTGCAAGATAGAACACTATTACAAACACAAAAATACTCCACAGTGCCATAGGTCAAAAATTCGGGCACTCAAAACAACTGCGCAACAATCCCCAAACGTCAAATGCCTAGCCCCCTTTGACTTTGACTGCAAAAAAAAAAAAAAAACCAAACCCCGCTAAGTGTGTGAACGTGCGGTAAGGGCCCCAAACCGCAAACTATCAAAGGCCCAATACCAAAAATTGATTGAGAAAAACTGGGCCAAAACCAAAAAAAAAGACAAATTATCTACTCCACACAAAAGATGGGAAAAAGCAAAACAAGATTCCCCCCCTACCAACAAAAAACGCCAAAACCCAACCTAGAATGCCCCTTCAACAGAGACCCTTACTGCCAAAAGGAGCGACCCCCCCAGCTAAGGAAAGAGCAAAAACCGCTTTTTACTTTAAAAAAATTTTAAAAGATATTCAAGGAGATAACATTGCGGTTACTTAAAATATCAAGACTTACAACCAAAAAATTTAAAAGGAACGACAAAAAGTCAAAACTGTGAAAATAAAGAATCGCCACCGCTTTACTTTGGTACAATGAATTAATCCCAAAATATAATTTAAAAAAAACTAAATAAATATGGGAAAGCCAACGGATTTTACTCAGAACACGAATTTAAGGGGAACTATTTGGAACCTACAGTTTACTTGGGGTTTTATGTGAAAAAGCATCTAAAAACAGACCCAAAGATTTAAATCCAGGACATAATACTAAGGACGGGCAGGGAAAAACAGAAAGGGAGGAGGACGGGTGTCATTTTAAAAACTACTCCCACTACAGGGCAAACATCAACGACACGGAAAACCCCAAAGGCCCCAACCATATCAACAGCACAAAAAACAAGGGCATATTAACTTTGTGGCGGTTACAATCCACCGACAAAAAAACCCACGAAACAAGACTTTTGACAAAATTTCATCATTGTCAACTATTTTATTGTGGGGATTTAAATGTAAAAACACGTTGTGGAATAGTAGGATTACAAACAGGAAAAAGGGGGATAGGGGGGACCATTCGACCCAACAGAATACATCATAGCACCAACACCCCACCCTTATCCCGAAACCCTTTACTAACCGGCATATAACAAGTTCTAACAAATCAAATAAGCCAGACCCCTTACAGTACTCCAAGAGCTTGATTATATATAACCTCTTTTTGTGAGGGGAAGTAAATTTACACACCAAACTAATGCGATATCCCAAGATAAGCACAATGAGGTCAAAAACAAAACAACCTACAAAAGGCCCCACCAAGGGAACCAGACATACACACTGAACAAGACATCGACCAGCCGTAGACCTATTTTACAACAACGCTCCAAGAAAACCCACAAAATTAAAAACTACCATTTCACGAAAACACCATGATTTTAAGTCACCCTCCGAACTAAAATTTTTCTACTAGCCAAAAAAGGGGGGCCTAGGGGTTGGACGACTAAAAACACCCAAAAGAACGCATCAATTTAACCCCCTAAGGGGAATATGAAAAGAACCGTAACCAGATCAGAGAACAAATTTTAACCATTTTGTCATGATCCCCACTAACATGCAGGGGAAACCCGGGGCTATAACAAAAGTACTAAAGGGGGGCCCGAAAAAACAAACACGCCCGCCACCCGGACAACAGGGGGGTACCCCGCCTGGGCAAAGCAAGCAATTGCCAACACTTTGGGGCCAATTTAAACCCAAAACCCGCACACGATCAAAATTCAACAAGCGTCCCAGACCGTACACGACTAATTCAAAACCCTTAACAGATTTACCCACCCCCCCACAAAAAGGAGCTCCAAATCACTATAAAAAAAACTGAAACTTAAAAAAAAAACCCCGGCAGAGGGATAAAAACATCTAAAGAAAATACCTAAAGACAAAGCCCCCCCAAAACCCTATATTTTAAAGCAGCCTCAAAAACGCCTATTTTTCCCCCCAACCCGGAAAAGCCAAGGTTATAACTATTCCAAAGCCAGGGAAAAGCCTCTTTCCCCAAAAAAGGGACCATAAGCCTACTTTTAACACGATAGCAAACTTTCGAAAAACTTTACAACGAGACTAAAACTACATTCAAAGACACAAGATAATCCCTACCCCCAATTTTGGGTTTAAAAGTCACCCTTCAACAATCCATCCCCTATTAAACTTCATAGAGGACCCACAGAAGTTTTAATAACAAAAATACCTAATAGCCTATTTCGGATACGAAAAAACTTTGACAAAGGGGTGGCATCTCGGCCCCATCCAAAAAGGAACCTTTAACTTCCAAGGGGGGATGGCAACTAACTACAGCTACCTGTGGCAAAAAAATTCCCCGGGCCTGTTGTGGGCCCATGGGGGGAAACCAGGGAGAGCGGGAGCCACAAGGGCTGCGGGTCCCTTTCCCATACAACACTACGTGGGACGTTCCGACCAAGACAAAAATAACAAACACTTTTCGCTGACGTACCCCGATTTAAAACAAGAGAAAATAACATCTACTATCGCGTTAGGACAAAGATCCCCCAAAACGTTTTAAAACATGGCTGACAAAGGGAGTTAAAATGAACCAAAAAAATCCCCTGCAATGGCGTACCAAAAAAACAGACCCCCGGCCAACTTTACGTATACAAAGGATATACCATTTAAGGGTGACGCCAAATACCTAGGGAAATTTCAAGACAAACGACAACAGAACTAAAAAATCACCCAACCCCGCAAAAAAAATGGGTGTATTTTTTCCAAATCTATCCATCTGAAAAGGGAAAACAATAAGCCAAAGAACAAAAAACACGACTTTAAAAATGTAATCCGCCGATTTAATTACACCTTGGGATGGGGGTTTGCACTAAGAGCATCTCAAAAAATGCAACAAAATTTAAAACCGGGTACCCGGGCGATAAATCTAAACATGTGAACAAGGATTTACCAATACACGTAAGACCCGAAAAAAGACGTTTGCTGAGCTCTTCCAGGAAATGAAACAAATTCACAAAAACAGGAAATCACGATAATCCCATTTTCAGACACAGGGACACGATCCACATGAACAAAGGTCTACAAACGTCCAAGGCTGGGGTAATCACTCACACCCTTTACAATCAATTCCCCCTCATCAAATGCAATATAAACTAAATCAAAAATTATTTTTTTTGGGAATCATTCACAACCCCCACAAATCAATTTCCTCCTTCATTAATATAATTCATCAATTCACTATTTTCACCCTATTGAGGATAAGGGGGTAGCGTTTCTGCCTTAACTCACAAAAACAATAAAAGCCCCCTTACAGGTGACCTAGCTTGGGGGCTTCTGCCAGGTGTATTTTTGTCGGGTAAGACACCCAAAACCGTGTTTTTTTTAAAACAATTCAAAGGGACCCAAATTTATGCAACAATTAAGTTCAGCAACGAGGGTAAGGGTCGTGAAAAAAAACCGTAACTGCAACAAAACAGCCAAAACTTCCCCTGCTTGGGCGATGACTTATTGAAAAGGGGAGGTTGGGGGAACAGGGCAACCCCAAAAGGACGGGGGAAAGAAAGAAGAAGAAAAAGAAGGGCGGGGGGGAAAAGAGAAGATAAGGAAATAGGGGGGGGAAAGAAGAAGAAAAAGAAAATAGAGGGGGGGGGAAAGAAAAGGGGGGGGGGGGGGGGGGAAAGATAAGGGGGGGGGAAAAAATAAAAAAAGGGGAAAAAAAAAGATAAGGGGGGGAAAAAAAAGGGGCAAGGGGAAAAATTTGGGGGAAAAAAGAGGAAAAAGGAATCTGAGGGAAAGGGGAGAAAAAAGAAAGGGAAATTTTTAAAAAAGGGGGGGGGGAAAAAAAAGGGGGGGGTTAAAAGGGGGAAACTTAAATTTAACGGGAAAAATGGTACACCAATTTGAAATTTTTTAATAAAAGAAAAAATTTGACATCAGTTAACGAAAAAAATTTTTAAATTTTTTTTTTAATACTAAACTTTTTTGGGGCAAAAAAAAAAAAATAATTCCAGTATAAACGGGGGGTTTAAAAAATTTTTTCCAAAGTGACCCCCCAACGTACTTAAATATTGTAAAGGGGTTTATCTTGTAATTTAAGAAATTTTTTTTCTTTAAAAGTTTTTATCTAATCCCCCTTTTTCTCAAAAAAACCGATTTTTAAAAGGTTTTTTACCATTTTTTCAAATTGAATTTTTTTATATTTATAAGGGAGCAATGTTTAAAATTTTTTTTTTGGCCCCAAAAAATTTTTTAAATTTTCCCCGGCTTCACTAGTATAAGTTTTGTTGTGGGCGCGGGTCAAAAACCCTTCGCGGCCTTATTCCCCGGAATTTGGCCCTTTTAAAAGTGTAAAAGGGGTGGAAGACCTTCGATCAATTTTTAAAGATTGATATAAAAATTTTTTTTTGATACCAAAAATTTATTTTTTTCAAATTTAAAAAGTCCCTTAAAAAAAAAAAACCCCGCTTTTGTCTGAAAGGAAAAAGTGTGGAAAAATTTAAAAAGGAACTGGTTTTCATACATAGCCCGTTTCTTTTGCATCCAATGAAATTTGGGGGGTTTTTTTGTGAGAGTGACGCTTTGGGCCCCCATGCCCAAAAAAGGGTTTCGATATTTTTTAAAAAAGGGATGGTATAAAATTTTTAAAAGCGTTTTTTATGTCCAAAACCCCCGTCCCAAGAACAGGTTATCGGTTAAAAAAAATTATGGTTGTTCACGCGACTAATTTAAAACAAGGGGTTTTTCTGAAAGAAAATTTTTTAAGCTTGAAAAAAGGAATTTGCCTTGCCCCATGTTCAAAAAACCCAGTCATGAATAATCCCCTGGAAAAAAAAAAAAAACAGTTTAAAAAATAAACATTTTTGTTTTTAAAATTTAAATTTTTAATGCTATTTTTTAAATTATTTTGTTATTTGCTCAGAAAATAGTAATGGGTTATTTTTAAAAAAACTGCCAAATTTTGGATGTGCTGTAATTCTGTTGTGATTACCATTTGATTCGTTTTTAAAAATGTTTTAAATTTTGCCCCATTCCAGACAATTTTTGAGTGTTTTCTGAGGTTTAAATTTTTAAAAAGGGGGGTAAGGAAGTTATCACTAATTTTTTATTTTGGGTTTTTAGTTATTTGTGAAACAATTTTTATTTTTTAAATAGGGAAAAAAGAAAAAGTTCAGTTGTTCAAATGATTGAAAATGAATGGGGGAAGCTTAGAAGATTGTAAAACACAAATTAAATTTAAAAAATCGGCCGAAATGGGCTTTGGGATTGAAATTTTTCCCCGGTTTAAAATTTCCCTTTTGATAAAAAATAATGTTTGTGGCGATTTTTTTTAGGTTGTTTTAAGGGCTTTTTTGGTTTGAGCCCCTTTTAAATAAAGTACGGAAAAGATACCTTTTAAACCAACTCCCTATAGCTGTGGTTCGAGACTAATTTAGAACGGTATAATTTAATTAAAAAAAGAAAACTTTTGATGGCTGTTGATTCACAAAACCGGTTTTTTTAAAAAGGCATCTGTTAAAAAATTAAAATTTTATAAAAACTCCAATTAAAAATCCCTTTTAAAATAAAATCCCCCATTTTTTTTGATGTTAAAATGAAAAGTTTTTTTTTATATTTTTGGTTTTTTTAAGATTTGTGATTTGCCAGTTGTGGGTCAGCCCTGATTTGTGCGTGGGGGGGGGTGTTTTTTAAACTTACGCCAACGGCCCCATAAAATGAGTTTTCCCCTTGCCCTCTTGGCCCCCTCGCCCGCCGGGAAAAAATTTAACTAATTTAAAAAAGAGTCCTGGCGACAGGTGTTGTGAAGGCTAGTTTTTTATTTGGTATAGAGAAGTTGGCGTTTTTTCCCAAAATTTATGCGAAGTTGTTCCTTTTAACAGGAAAGAATGGTGTAAAAAATAAAAATTTTTATGGTAAAATCCTTTTTTCACTTTTTTTCTGGAGCGGCCGTTTTTCCCCTTCAGGATGAATATAAAAAGAAAATTTACACATGTTACTTTAAAGAAAAATTTTTATATCCATGATTTAAAATATTTTTTTAAAATTGATCTGAATCAAATTTTAAAAGGGTTGGAAAATTTAAAATTTAAAAGTTAAAGATGTAACTGATCAAGTAATATTCGAAAAATTTAAAAAATTAATGGTGTCCCAAAAAATTATTAGAAATTGAAAAGGATGATTTGCACAAAATCCCTAAATTTTACTTAGACTTAAGCTTTTTGGAGGGGAAAAATGACACTGAGTACGGAAACGAATCCTTGGATCCCTGAGGGGTTTTAGAGTTTGGGGTTTTAGAAGGACCCAGCTTTAATTCCCCGTGTCTAAGGGTATTTTTAATTTGTTTAAAAAAAATTTTCTAGTTTGGTAGTAGTAAAAGACATCAAGCAATAAATGAAATTTAAAATTTTATTTAATTTAGTTGGTGACTTTAAGTTTAAATGAATCTAAGTCAGATAACCTCTGTTTGTCAACGCTGATTGGGAGCATGAATGGGTTTGTGAGTTTAATTTTGTTTTTTTTTGCCCCCCTGCCAAAAATTTTTAAACCCTTTGTTTTTTTAACGATGTTGTTTGTCTATTTAAAATTTGTTAAGAAGGGGTTTTGGTTTCCCTTTCCCAGTTTAGTAAAGAGTAAATTAAATTTGAAATGCAAATTGTTGAATTTGTTAGAAAGAACATGAAATTTTTTAAATACCCCGGGCAGCTTGTGGCCACGAAAACAAATCAAAACTTTCATCAGAAATTTGTAAATACAAATAAAAATATTTATCTTTTGGGTTTATGAAAGGGGAAAAAAATAAAAACGAGGGAAAAAATTGTCTTTATTTTTTTTTATAGGGGCTAATTTTTAAATTTAAATAAATTAAATGATCCCCCCTTTGTTTTTGTTTCCTGTTTTTTTAGTGGTTATTTTTTTTTTTGAAAAAAAACCTTTTTTTAAAAACGTATTTTTTGATTAGAATTTTGTTTTTTTATTTTAGTTTTTTAGTTTTTTCCCCTTGACTTAAATGAGAATTTTATTTTTCCCCACTTAAAAATTTGATTATGCTATAAGAGAAAACGGTAATTATGGATTTTTGATTTTAATTTTGTTCAAATCCCTTTTAATATTTAAATTTCCCCCCCAAAAAATTAAGGAAAGCCTTAAAAGTAAAAACCCAGAAAAGGGAGAAATTTTTATTTTTTGAAAAAAACCCCCCCTTTAAAAAAAAGGTTCTGAAATAAAAAACACTCTTTAAAATTTAAACAATTGGGTAACTTTTTTTTTTTTAAACTTTTTTGGTGGCCGCATAGTTTAAGGCGTCACTGTTGGGGTTGGGGGCCCAAAAACTGCCGAGGAAACGGGTTAGACTGGGGTTCCCGAATCGAGGGGGGGTTTGGTACTGAGGTTTTTTTCCAAAATGTGTTTTCCCCTTTTTTTCTACGAAAAGTGTGGGTACAATTCCTCTAAATTATACCTTTTCCCCCTTTAGGATTGGGAGAAATTTTTGGTACATATGCGTAAAACCCTTAAAAAGGGGTTGGTAAAAAACCTTTTTTTGGGGGGCCAAAAAAAGAATTTTTAACCCCTTTTAAATTCCCGGTTAAAACAGAAGTTTTTAACTTTTTGGGTAGAATTCGACTTAAAAAGGTTTACTAAAAGTACCCACTAGATCACCCGGGGCCTTAATTTTAAGTAAAATATACTCGTTTTCACAAGATTATCGTTCGAAAAAAAAGCCGGGTGAAAAATTTTGGAGGTCCCTTTTACACATGTTTTTTTCCAGTTTAATGGGTTTGTAGTTCCCCGGAGCTACCTTTATTTTCCCCCTTTACCCTTTTGGTTTAAAGACATTTTCCCCCAACAGTGGAGACCCCGGATTTAGGGCGTGAAACCTTCCCCTTGGTCTGGTTTGGCCGATGACAGGGAGATTTTGGCTGGGGTGCAGTGAGGGTTGTTTTAAATCATACGTCATGAAAAAAATGGCATATTTCCTCTAAATTATATAGTCAAATTTTTTTCATGGGAAAAAATATTTTTTTAAAAAAAAAAAAGTTTTTCCCTTTTTTAACATTTGATAAAATTTTTACCATAGTGTTGTTTTTTTATCTACCAAAAGTGACGGCTCCCTGATAGCATGCCCTTTAATTTAAGGGACAGAAAAAGCGATCAAGTGATTTTTTTTAATGCCCCAATAAGCTTTTCCCTATAAAAATAAACATTTCCCTTTTCCCCCCCCCCCTTCTTTCCTAGCCCATTTAATTTAAAATTTTGGGATTATCCCAAGCGGACATAAAAAAGGGTGTGACACACAAACTTTTAATTTTTTATAATAAAGTTTGTTTTTAAAAAATTTACCGTTTAAAAAAAATTTTAACAAATTTTTTTTGACAATTTACAAAAACATATTTTCAATAATTGATCGTCCATAAAAAAAAATCCTTGATGATCCCCTTAAAAGACGTTAGCAGGGTAAATGAGAAAAACCAATGAATTTTTACAAAAACAGATGGAAAGCAGTTCCCTTTCATAAAATTTTTGTTAGAAAAACCCCCCCCCAATATTAAAAACGGGGGGAAATTACAAGCCCATTTTTTATAAACCCTCCCAGGGTTTTAAAAACCCCACGTTTAGGGAACCCGTTTCGTTACAAAAAAAGTTTTTTTAAAGGGGGACTTTGTACATAAAAAAAAAACCAATTTAAGCAAAAAGTTTTTAATTTTAGTGCATCAATCGAAACAACCCTCCCAAAAAGAGCGCATTTTAAAAACTTTTTTTGGGTGGGTAGCTCCAAAACATCGGGGAAAAAAAATTAGAATAGGAGAGGACCAAAACTTTTTTTTGTTCTTAAGAGGTTTAAAGGTGTTTTAGTTTTTAAATTGAAAGAGAAGAGAATTTTAAACGGGGGGGGAAAAAAAAAAGGGTTTTGGTTCTTTTAAAAATGGGAGGGAAAGAAGAAGACAAAGCTAAACAAAATACCCCTTTTATTTCCCCAAGGGAACCCAAAGGGGTAAGGGGCCGGTACCCAAGGTTTTTTTTTTAAAAATTAATTTTTAAATTTTGTGTTTTTAATTACGAGTCAAAAATCCCCCAGAAAAATTTACATTTGCGTAAAATCCGCCTATTAAAGTATTTTTTTTTTAAAAAATTACATGAACTCTTTTAATTTTTTCCATTTAACAAAACTGTAAAACTTGATTTTTTCGCGAGTTTCTAGATGGGCTTGACCCCGTTATTTTCGAACCACCCCAAAAACTTTTAAAGAGTGAAAAATGATATATTTTTTTAAAAACCTTTAATGGGGGGCCCCGCAGGTTAAGGTATCGAATGGCTGTTGGTGCGGTGACGTCATAAAAGTGTTTTGAACCCCTACCGGGGTTTTTTTGGGGATAGTTTTTTCTAAATGTTTCCCCCAATTCTTTTAGCAAAAATGATGAAATTTTCCCTCTGAAAATTTCCCTTTCCCCCCTTTTAATCCGTGTTTTCCCCATTTAGTATAATTTTATGTTTAAACCCCAAGAAGGTAGTAAACAAATTGCGTAAACAAAAAACACAGTCGCGGGGGGGCCCAGCCCCATGTTTTTATATTCTAATTTACTTTAAGCATGTTACACAAAAGAGGGGGGGTTTTTGGCTAAAAAATTTTAGTGCGATCAGTCAGGAAAGGGCCTCCTAGCTTTATTTTTTTAATCACCGCGTTACTACCCTGTTCGGGTTTTAAACCCCAATTTTTTTAATTTACACTAATTGTTGGTGATTAGGAAGGCTTAGAGAAAAAAAGGGGAAACCCCCATTTGCGGGGGGAAGGTGTAAAACCCCAAAAAACCCCAAACCTAAATTTCCCCCAACCGAGATCGAGCCCCGATCCCCCCGTCTTACCCATTTCTAGTAAAACCACGAGATTTATCGCATTAGACCACGGGGCAACCGAAGGGTTTTTTCCTCCTTTTTTCTTTAAACGGATTTGAGGGTTAAACAGGGAAAAATTGTCGCCGCAACAAGACTACACTCTTACTTTCTAAAATTGTTTGAGTGTATCAGGGTGAAAAACCCTGGGTATATATTGTGTGTTTGTGTTTGATGACGTTGCCCACTTGGGATTTCAAAGATTTTTTGGAAGCCAGTTAGATACAGTACCCCCATGGCTTTTTGGTTCTGATGACGCTCACGCTGACAGATAACGGTTTTTAAAAGTTCCCAAACCCAAATTTTAAATATCCCTACGCCAAAACCATATGAGGGCAAATACATGTGTTTAGCAGTTTCAGTACGACAGTCAAAATTTAGGTTTTATTCCTAAATGTTGACTGTCAGAAGTCAACTCTGAGCTGTCAGTCAGCACCAAAGAAGCCATGGGGCTACTGTACTTGGGGGGACACTTCAGTGAGCAAGAAATAGCCGCGCGGGACGTCAGCCCTAACTCAATATTTGATCAGTGATGCGTTATTTCAAAATATGGTTCACGCCAAGATAAAGTCAAAAAATTCCAAAATTGTTTTTTTTTCCTTAATACCTAATACTTTTGTTTTATTAATAGACACAAATTGGACAATGTAACATTGGTTAATTTTCAACGTGTTTTTAAGTATGGGAAGAATAGGTAGGAAAAAAGGTGTCTGGAAGTTATTTAATATATTCAAACGTCAAGTATTGTGACTTTGTCATATACACTATATAGATAACATAAACAATACAATATTTTAAAGAGTTTTTTCTTAAATTAAAAATCGCCCAAGTCAACTTTCTAGTTTGTCCGAGTAACAGGGTTTATAATAAAGTCCAGAGATAGTTCAAACTTTTGTGATTATATTTAAATTGCAACTCAACTTACAAAATTTGTAAACTTTAATATGGTAATAATCAGAGTAAATATTGAATTTAAAAAAATAATTGCTAGAGCTCAATAAATTGCTGTCAAAATAAATTGTCGTTTTTTGTGGCTACGGCTTTCCCTTTTAATATTTTTTGAAATTTATAGGCATATCTTTTGCGAATAAACCCTTCATAAGTAATTAAAAATGGGGAGTATATATTCGGAAATCATTGTAGAAAATAATTGATTTACGTTTTTAAACAAGTCTTGGATAGTAAAACCTGGTAAAATTTTAGTAAATAATATGTTATGCCTTCAAACTAGTTGTTTAAAAATATTTTGTGTTTTATACCACCACGTCTTACTACCCGTTCAGATGATACGCATTTGTACAAATTACGCTAATGCATTAGGGCAAAGAAGGTGAATTTAGAGGAAGTATACCCCATTTGTGTTGAAAGAAGAGTGGAAAATCACTTAGAGAAAAAACACCTTCGGTACAACGGGGCAAGATTCGATCCCCGATATTCCCAAATCAGCAGTCAGGCCTACTGCAAGAGTGACGCAATAGTCCATCTAACCACTGAAGCGGCCTGCACGAATATTACTTTAACAGTATTAACAAAACATACTGATAATAAAATACTTTTTTAGGTCTTTAGTTTAATAGAACAATTTTTCTTCGTAGCATGGACATGACACAATGCATGATATTTAAAACCAGACTGCATTTTAATTACACGCCACTAATTGTATTGCATAATTAAATTTGATGACTATTGATGTAGTAATAAACTATGAGTGAATAGCGACCAAAAACTCCAAACAAAAGAGGCCCAACAATTCAATAAACGTGCCATTAACTAGGGTTGGATGGATATGAATGACTGATGAAAGACTAATGAGCTCAAAAACACAGCAGAACGAAACCCCGAAAAAAATATAAACGCAACGTTTACGTGAACATTTTAATATGGTTAATAGGAGCCTGGAATGAAGTAGCTGAAACTGTTTTTGTAGTCCTAATGAATGTGTTTAACATCATCCCTGGTCGGTCAAAACTAACAGTTTTATTAATTTAATTATTACAATGTTACTGGACTACCACATCAGTTCATACGTGGACTAAACGTAAAGTTAATCTAATATGGTTTACTGGTGACAGGGAGGTCGGGTCTCAAATCCCGGCCAGGTGTACTGAATTGTTTTCTCACTCTCTCTCAATGAAAATGTAAATATATTTCTAATTAATTCTACCATCCTCATCCCTACTACATTAATGAAACTAAGTGTGGAGGTCCGAACCAGTAGTTAAACGCTGTGTAAAAATAAGTATTTCTACTAAAAACCTGCTGTTTAGTAGACGCTTAAACTTTTTAAATATAATGGAAAAGGATGCAGAGTGTGAATTTTAAATAAACAAACAAACACAATTTGAATAGAGGTAAAATTTTTGTCATAATATGATTGTCATAGGAAGTAAACATCTGATAGAAAAAGTAAAGTAATTAGTTTCATTTATTCCCTTGTATGGCCCATAATCAAGTAATTATTTCGAGGCTGTGGGAGGTGTGAGGTGGATAGGACTTTATTTTTGCGCGCCGTGTTCGGGTTGCACACACATTTACACGATGGAGCAAGAATATGTAAGGTAGAATTTTATTTTTAAATATACCCACATTTCGTGTAGGGGAGTGGTAAATCATCTAGGAAATTACAAACTCGTTAGTTACACCTGACCAAGATTCTACTCCAATCTTAACGTTATCTGCAGTGCAGTCTATTGTAAAGGGTGACCCGCCTCGGTGGCGTAGTTGGCTAACGCGCTAGTCGTGTTGAGCCCAACTTGCGGGAGGACGGGGAGATCGAGGTTCGAATCTCAGTCAGGTGAACTGGGGGGTGGCTTTTCCTAAATGGTTTTCCACTCTCCCCCACTCAAATACGGGTTCACTTCCTCTAATAACCTCCCAATTCCTAATCTCTAATAGCGTAATTAGGTACTTAAAGCGTATAACCCGAACGGGTAGTAAGACGCGGTGCTAGTATTAATATTGTAAGAGTGACCCCTTAGACCGAAACTGATAGTTGTTTTTGAACAGCGAACAAAGGCACGTTAAATAAGTTGACATTCACCAAAAACTATATTCATTACTGGGATAATCACATAAGAACCTTGATTTTCTTCAAATGGCCGGAGCACCTTTTAAAAAGACCCACTTTTCTTGCCCAAATGATCATTTCCTAAATACCAGTGTTATTTTATAGTTAATCTATCAAAGCGTCGATGCATAACCTTTACTAGCGGCCCCTTCCACTCCCCCTTAACGAATAATATTTGCTTGTAAGATAATTAAAATTGAAACCTTGCAGTGTCACTCATTGACACGAACTGTCAATAGCAGGACTTTAACTTGCACTGGTTGCATTCCCCGATTTATAATCGCGACTGAAAACCCCCCAAGAACATAACAATTGACAACATAGGGCACTAATAGTTGCGTTGACTAAACCCCTTTCCCCGCGCAGTACAAAAAAGTAACGAGCCCATTAAATTATATTTGGACCGAAACCCTTATTATTCATAGCCTGTGTTGAACCGTTTTCCAAGTCAGCATTTTGAAAGTTCCTTTTTATTTTCAATTCTTAAAATTTTTACTTTCAAACAAGTCTGATTTCTTTTTCTGTCTACACTCATTTTAATAAAAACTAAGGAAAAACGGAAGAGGGAAGGCGAAATATTAGGGTAATATATCACTTTGCGTGGGGGGAGATTGGGAAACCAAAAGGAAAACATCCCCAGTGCACCCAGCCGAGGGTTTGAACCCCCGGACTTCCCGTCACCAGAAAGTGGACTAAACGAGACGACCTGTATTCCATGGTCCAGGCGTGGGTTCAGGGGGGAGGAGGTAAAGGGGAGTTGACCCCCTGTGAAAAATTAGAAAAAATAAAAAAAAAGCCAAATTTTTTAAAAAAATTTCAAAAAACAAATAAAATATACAAATTTGTATCTTTTTACGCGCAAAAACCTTTAAGCCGAGTCAACATGTGCGTTATTCGTCCACGTTTAATCTATGTTCGATTGACCACGCAAATTTTGGAAAAAATATTAGTTTTCCTGTGTAAAATTTGTCGTCTAGCGAGTAACGAACATTGTTCCCCATAGAGACTTTGATACCACCATCAACGAAGACTAATAATTGCCCGAGAGCAGTTAATCCACAAAAAACCGAATAAGGGGAAAAGTGTGGGGCAGGAGCGGTGGGCTGGGGGGATTGCCCCTTGGAAATAATTTGCCCCCTTGATATATTTCAAATCCCCTTATTATCGAAATGACTCTGAAAGATGGCCTTTAAAACAAACCTTTAAAAAGACCCTTGGGCATTCTATTGTCAAAAAATTTGCCGAATAATATCACTTCAAATAACTAATAGACTAGAGGCCATCTAACTGGCAAAAAAAAAAAAAATCAGGCGAGGAAAGCTCTGAATAGCTTCCAAGGTCATCCAAATTTCAAAAATGTCTATGGGAGGACAACTTCAAATAGCTTTTAGATGCATGTCATTTTGAAGAAATTTTCAGGCGAGGACCACCCCAAATAGCCAAATTTCTGAAATATTCAAATTTCAAAATTTTGTCGGTGGAAGACCAATTCAAAGATTATCTTCTAGAGGCATCTAACTATCGTAAAACATTAAGGTGAGGAACACTTTTAAATCGTTTATAAAAGAATCTAACTATAAAAATCAAGGCGAAGACTACTCATAGCTTCTATAGAAAACAATTTTTCAAAAAAATTGTTGAAGGTGGGTCACTCCAAATAGTTTATAAAAACTATCTGTTTAAAAAAAAAATTGGGGCTTATGACCACGGTTTAAAACATACATAAGATCTCAAATGAATGAGAAACTATTAAATGGCTTTAAACAGAAATGTAACATTGTAAGTAAACTATGTTATTTATAACTATGACCCCCTATGAAAATGATATAGATCCGTCCATGTGCGTGCCCACTGATGGTTGAGTAATTTCATTAATTGATTAATTAAACGGATATGTACGAGTAAAGCAGTATAGACGAAGTAAGCTCAAATTAACATGAAGCCATGGTTAAAATCAAAGATGAAAAAAACCACCCAACGGAACTAGGTCCAGATTTGAACCATAACCTTCTTGTGACTGGTAACCCAGTCTATTAAAATTCTGACGGTTTGTCTACGTGATTCCTGTTCGGCTGGGACCGGTAACAAGCTTCATATTAGTAAATGTCTAGCACATGTTCTAAGGCCGAGTATAAGAAAGAATACAACAAAACAACTAGGTTCTGAATGGTACTCGTCCACAATATGGAAATCAGGAAACCCCCAGTGTGGAATAATGAATTGAAACGCCATGCTCGGATGGTAATGCAATCAATGTTTTCATTAATTCAGACAGAAACTAAACCTGTAACGGCTTGCTACGAGAGGACGCGGCGGGAGGAAAGGGGTAGTGTGTAATTGCAATCAACGGCAAATATTCTAGAATAAATTACCGTGTGTGCATTTCAAAACAATCGGATGCATTCTGCGCCATTTTACTCCGTCGCTATAAGCGAGTTTTTTTTATTGTAGGTTGCAGATGGCGTAGTATGCAGATCTGGCAAACGGATAATAGAATAACTATGTGCTTTTTGTAGATAGAAAATAATGAAGTAAGTTTCCATATATTCTCTCAACACACGACTAAATTAATAGTGAATGGATGAATGTATACATTTGTGGATATAACGTGTTAACAGACATTTTGAGCTTTACCTCTTATTTTCACCAATTTTGTTTTCACAGGGCCCCACAATCATCCACATTTTCGTGGAGGAAGAGTGGAAACCATTTAGGGAAAACCACCAATTACGCTCACAGGGTAGGGATGAGGAAGGCGGTATTTAAAATAAAATGTCCTTTTATTATTGTGAAAGAAGACTGTGAAACCTTTTGGAAAAACTCGGCTGGGATTCGAACAACGTCCTCCTCGTAGCCTGACAATCAAACGAGACTAACATTTATTTCGGGTTGTCCACTGATACGGGAAGCAAATACATTAAACAATGGGTGCCAACATAAATAAATAACCTACCTCCAGGGGTGGCCAAGCGGTCTAAGGCGTTAGACTCACATTGCACTCTATCGCAGCTGACGGGGGTACAGGAAACTACCACACTCAGGACTTCCCTAGGACATGTGCTTTCTCTCAGATGGTGCGGGCAGCACTAACTAGCAAGCTGAAGTACTGAGTGCATGCCCAGCTCCGGACGGAGGGGAAGCACATCAGGACCAATCCTCGGGCTGAAGTTATTATTATTTTATTATTATTATTTTATTATTATTAAATCATTGTGTTTAACGTATCACTGCTAGTGCAACTACATGCCATGATGGTCACACGGTCTAAGATGTCAGAATAACGATTATCTGTGTTGACGGTAAAGAAGAGCTCAAGGTTCAAATCTTGGGCGGATTCCCATTGAGGTTGGTTTCCCAATTGAGATTTTACCATTTATTTTTCAGTGTTGAACGTTAGCCCACTAATAAAAACACCTGTGGTAGTCTCATTCTCTCTCCACGCGAGTGAGAGAGCATTTCCTCTAAACTAGTGGTATTCAATTTTTATTCGCGTAACTCAAGATATAATTTCTCTTTAACTTTGTAACCCTAAAGATATTGGTACATAATGCAAGTTATACCCATTCTGTAATCTACATCTAAAATAAATTACATCCAAATAATAGTTATTAAAAATAGCGCTACCAGGTCGCATTTCCTTACTTTCCGGTGGCTTATCTTAGATCTGGCCCTGAATTTTCAGTGTTTATCATAAATTATACATATATATATTATATACATTATATGTAATATTTATATTATACATATATATATTAAAATTATTATACATATAATATATTAAAATTATTATTATACATATAATATATTATAATTATTATTATTTATATTATATATATATTTTATAAAAAATTACGTACCTTCTAAGATGTTTTCGTGTGCCCCCGTTGTTATACGTGCTCTAGGTTGAATACCAATGCTCTAAGTCAGCGGTTTCCAAAACTTTTTTAGCTTGCGTACCCCTTGGTAGCTCATTTTCATAAATTGTACCCTTAATATTAGCCAAATGCTTAGTGTATATATTTTACATCAATAATTAATGATTATTAATAATAAAACAGTTTATGTTTAATTTGAAATCATTTTCCCATATCAAATATAGAAGAAAACCTATCACCCCTATATAGCGTTGAGTTAATTTCACAACTTTTAACTGATATTTTGTCTTAAACTGCTGACATATGTAGCTTTTTCCACCATTGTTTAAATATGTTTGCATACCCCCTCAAGCCCTTTGGCACATACCCCACGTTGTAGATTCGCTCCCCTAAGTTAACCTCTGAATCCATAATCCTTCAATTAAATCGTAAATATCCTTGTTGTTACCAAGAACCAAGAAGAACCCGGTCAAAGGCGTCAGTATCGTCTAGTTCGGTTCATCGGGCGAGGGGTCGCAGGTCAACTCCCAGATAGGTTGTACTGAGGGTAGTTTTTACTAGATGGTTTCCCACTCGACCTCAAGTCAAACGCGGGTACATTCCCTCTAAAGTCCTACTTTCCTCATCTACACCTCATTAGAGTAATACAAATACGTATAGACCGGACGAGTAGTTAGACCTGGTGGGTAGAAATAAAACTTATTGTGAATGTACCAATCACAGCAGTCAAAACGGTTGAAACGTTTCATTTTGAACCATTATTGTGCGTCGTTTACACCATCAAATAAAAAATGTTGTTCTTTTTAAACCACCTTACAATACTACAAATTTGAATATGAGCAACGCC
Organism: Timema cristinae; assembly: GCA_039000515.1. NCBI lineage: Eukaryota > Metazoa > Arthropoda > Insecta > Phasmatodea > Timematidae > Timema > Timema cristinae. The sequence goes on along the minus strand of JBCFYV010000417.1, from coordinate 11,945 downwards.
ACAAACAGTTTATGCATATACATGTTAATGTTTTTAAAGCAGACCTATTAACTATAAATAGCAAAAAAAAAGTGAGGCATTGAGCTAAAAAATAAATAAATTACCTATCAGCATTTCAATCAAGAGTGCAAATTGAAAGTGTTTAACTCGTCATATATGTTTAGTGAGGCTTGTAGTGTGTCATCAGTCCCCATCATAGGGGAGATGTGCATCTCTTCCAAGTTACTAATTAAGATGTGAAGAGGGATGCTTTTACAAGAAAAAAAAAAAATGTTTTGGGGAAGAATAACAATCACGATATTCCACTTTTGTAAAGTTTACAGTTAATTTTAATTTATTCTAAGGAAGTAAATAAAAAAAAAAAAAAAAAAATCAAATAATTTTCCAATTATTCATAAAAGGGGGTCGCCAAACCGGTAGGGCCCGAGACGAAATTGTAACGTCCACAAACCCCGCTTTATATAAGAAGGGGATTTGTTAATTCAAAATACGTTTCCCATCCCAAAAATTTGGAGGGGTAAATTTTTAAAACATAAATTTAAAAAACCTTTAAAACCCCCACCTTTGGGCGTAGTGGCTAACGCACTAGTCGTGTTGAACTCGACCGCTGAGGACGGGGAGATCGAGGTTCGAATCTCGGTGGGGTTTAATTTGGGGGGGGTTTTTTCCCCAACAGGGTTTTCCCTCTCCCTCCACGCAAATGGGGGTTTTCACTTCCTCAAATTTAAAACCCTTTCCCCAAATTTCCTAATTATTAGCTTAATTAGTATTTAAAAGGGGCGTATAGCCCGAACGGGTAGTAAGACGCGGTGCTAAAAAAATAATAATAAAAAATTTAATAAATAAAATGATAATAAAAACCTTACTTTTTTAAATGCTATATAAATTTTTTTTAAAAAAATCTTTAAAAAGGGTAAAATGTCTATTTTAAACTTTTTAAAGGGTTTTTGTCGCATTTTTGATATAAAAATGAAGGGTTAAAATATAGATCTGGGCCCTTTTTCAAAAAAAAGAAGTAATTTTGCTAGTTGGATCAAAAACGGGAAATTGTAAATTAAGCGAGGATTGTTTGAGTGGTTTTGGCCCCCTTTAACACCTTAACAAAGGGGCGAACATTCTCACATTAAAAAAATCCAAAATTCTAGCACCCAAATAAACTGGGATAGCTTATCCCCTTGTTGCAGAAAACAGCCAATATGACGAACCCAAAGAAAAGTATGGGGGCCCCGTGTTTTTTTTTTCAGCAATTTTTAACACTTCTGTAGCCCCCGAATTATAAAACACACACCCTACAACACGAAAACACACATGCACAAACCAATGTAATAATTTAAAAACCCAAAGTTCGATTTATTTTTCCTAAAAATAAAAAAGGAATAGTTTTAAAAAGCCGTTGCAGAATGACAGATTTAAATTTAGTGTTTTTCAGCCATTTCTGAGGTTTAGTATTTTTTAGGGATCAATCGTATTTCTAGGGGTAGCCTTGTTTGATCACAGTTGCTGGTGCCTATAATAAGGTTTTTTTTTATGTGTTTCCGGGTTTTTTTTGTACTTGTACATTCATTTTTTCCCTGAAAGGGAACTTTTACGTTTAAACCCCAAAGGCATAGTTTAATTTAAATTATAAGATAAGGGGTCATAGTGTAATTCGTCACGAAGAGAAAGCCACCCTTTCAGGGAAAAAAAGGGGTATACGTAGAGTAAAATTCCTTGCGCTTGTATTTGGGGTATTCTGTTTGGGGTTAAGTTAATTTGTAACTTAAAATAAATCATTTTGGGAAAATCACCACTATGGTTAAAAAAACCAATGATTTCGTAAACTCGCTCCCCCCATCTCCCCTCCCCACTTTCAATTTAACGAGTTAAATATTATCAAAAAATGTAACCCTTTCTATTTGTATAACCAAGGGGAAAAAATTTTAAAATGCCTTTAAAAAATTTTTGAACAACAATTTTCTATAATGGGTGGGGTATTTTACTATTTAAAATCCCCTTTTTTTGATACCTTAAATTTTTTTCTCTACTTACCATATTACCTAAAAAACATCAAATAAAAACGTATTAGTTCAAACCCCTTTTTTATAATATTTGAATTGCGCGGCGTGCTAACCCCGCAAAAAAAAAGAGCCGAAAAATCATAAGAAAAAAAATAAACCCCAATTTCAAAAAAATGTTACTTTTTGAGCCATGTCGGGAATAAAAGGGTATTTTGACTAAACTTATAGCTGTCAAAAACAAAATGAAATTAATATATTTTATGATTAAGTCTTCAAGGGAAAAATTTTTTCTTTGTTCCTACCAAAACTAATGATGATGTAGTTTTAAATTATTGGAATTTTTATTGATAAAAAAATTTCCTCATCATGGAGCCCTCCAGCTTGCCGGATAGGGTGTTTGAAAACAAACTCTTCGCCAAGCTGTCGTCCGGGGAAAATTTCCCCTTTTCCAGCACTATTCTCCAGCTGTTCCTTTCTTCTCTACATCTTCCTTTATCTGGTACACCCCCCTCCTTCTGGGTCATACAACTGGTCTCCTGCACTCTACCTCTCTTTCCATGTATAACGTGTGTTCTTGTGTCTTCCATTCTTTTCCCATGATGAACCCTCTGAGACTTAATGACCTTAAATAATTTCATTCCACTTGCTTGCAGCCCACTAAACTCTTTCTTATTTACTGTGCAAGTCTTTAAACTGTACTTAAGAATGAGGACAAGGTTTAGTTTATATGGACTCATCTTGGCTCTCCCTGGAATCTTCTTATCCCACATTAGCTGTCGTTTAAAGTTAAAGAATTTTGACCCGTTGGTCACCCTGTTGAGCACTTACTTCTTTATGGTGCCCTTACAGGAGACCACAGTGCCCAGGTATTTGAGCTAGTTCAGTTGTTCTCCTTCCAGAAATATGCAGAATTTGAATTTAATTTAATGATTTTCAAGGCAACAGCCTTTGTTTTACTCATATTCATATGATACCTTTTGAACTTGGATACCCAGCTATCCAATATTGCCTGTAATTTTCCCTCCTCAGTGTCTTCCAAAATCGTCATGTCATATGCGCAAACCAGGGTATTTAGGTCTTCGTTCTTTTCTCTTTTCATGTCTTTTATTTCAGCATCTATGACAGTTTACAAACAGCAGTAGTGAAAGAGCAATTACTTGTTGAAACCCCTTTTTTAGTCTCAAACCAATCTGACTTCTCCAATCTGTACACAGATCAGGCACTTTTTATAAGAACATTCGAACTTTGCCAATCATCTTTCCTGGAAGTCACAATTTTTTAAACTCCTCTAATTTCTTACCATATCTGCTGTGATTTAATCCACCTCAGCTGATTTATCACTACGTAACATATACATAAAAACTGTAAACATATTTTAAATCGCATTACTTCCCAACACACCTTAATTAGCCAGAAGGTGGCCTGTGCTCAAGCCCATGACCAATGTTGATCGAGTTCCCATGGTTGATTTAATGCCGTTAAGATCTCCTGTGATTATTATTTAGGGCTACGATATAAGGTCAATTAAGAAAACTTATTTTAAGGAAATACAACTTTATTAATAAGCAAAGAGGATGGCAGAACCGCTAAGAAAAATCTATATTTTGTAAAACTATTCCTAAGTGCAACTTTCTAAGATTTCGAACTTAATACCGTCCTGGGTTGAAAACTGGGGAATTCACGCTGTTTATTGGTATTATTTACCATGGTGTGTTTGTTTTTTATCCTCTATCCCTCCATTTGAATTCGGGTGCATTTCTTTCAAATGCATCCCTATTCTGTGACCTTAAATTATTCATTGAAGTGGTTTGACTTTAACGGAAAATAATACATTAATTAGCTAAAAATATTTAAAAACATTATAGGAAGATGTAAATATTCTTGCAGGGATCAAAACAGAGTCCGTGAGGGGTTCTCAGTTCGGTTTTCCACACGGGCCCAAATATTGATCATCAGTTAAATTGCGCTTCACCGTTCTCAGTGGTGAGTTAACAGGCGAGGGTGGGGTGTATTTAGTACAGTGTCTGGTCTATAGTTAAATTAGTTTGTTAAGCTATGTGTTGATATAATCAGTTTGTCCGAAAGGGCACGTTAAAATAACCCTAGTAAAAAAAACACCTATCGCTCTAAATGGTAGTTGTTGGTCAGTGCAAAGTCACGGTGTTTTTGCACGGCAGGTAAAATGGCAAACTTGCGCTTTTGCGGTGTAACACAGACACAAAACCCCACAAAACTTCACCAGGTTTAATTGCGGGTACCAGTGTATGCAGGACGCTATAATGGGACCCCAAACCTTTAGAACCGCCATTTTCTGGGACAAGAACGAATTTCCAGCCAACAAGCTGATTCTGCGAGAAACTCGAACTACCCCAAAGATTTACTTTTGGGGGTCAAAAACCGAAAACACGGCGGATTAACCGGAGTGGGGGAAATTTTTTTCCCTTTTAAAATTAAATGCTTCTACAAGTAGCCATAAAAAGAAATTAACCTGCAAAAATACTACTTTGTACCCATAGGCATTTACCCTAATTTTTTTTTTCTCCTTAAGAGATTTAAATTAATTATGTTTTACTGTGGTTTTGTAAAAACGTAAAAGTGAGTAGGGTATCCAAACATAATGTGATTCGTTATTTTCCTATAAATTGCAATACATTTCCAGTCACTTTTATTGTTCCCTTTTTCTTTTTTGTTGAATTTAAAAAAAAGGTAAGCTTTAAAAAATAGTTTCCTATTTATTTTTTTGTTTGAAATCAAGCACTTTAAAGTTCGGCCGTCGCTTAAAAAAGCCTTAAGCTGGCCTGACAATACACTATTTACATCCTTTTTAATAAATAAAAGGACAGAAGGAAAAACTATAACATTGTTTTAAATAATTTAAATAATTTAAATTTTAAACAAAGAAAAAATTTTTCCTTTTTTTTAAACTTTTAAATTACCCTTCTAAAAAGTTTGTTTGACTTTAGTTTATTTATTTTCAACGTCGGCCATGATTGATTTCAACGCATGGCAGATCTGTAAAACAATGAGTGGCGGATTCGTGTTTGTAAAAGAAGAAACAAGGCACAATGTAAATAACTCAAAGCAGCGCGCTTTTAATTCTGCAAAAATAAACATTTAATTCTTTAAGAAAGCATTGTTCACATTCTTTGGGGATAATTTAAATTTTATTTTAAACCCCTGTTTTGTATTTGTTTTTATCTCTAGCCATAGCCAACTTTTTTATTTTTTGGTTTAATTATTAGTTTTTTTTTGGGATTTGGAAGTAAAAAAAAAAACATTTTCTTTTGTCTTGGAAGTTTTTCTGTAGGCGACTGATCTTTTTTTTCTGTGTTGGTCTAACAGGGAAACCAAATTGTGGAGCTCTTATTTAATTTATTTTTAAAGTAAACTAATGTTTTTAAAGTAAAGTCGAGTACAAAATGGAAAGTTAAGTAATGTGCAAGAGCTAGGGGAGAGTGGAAACCCGTTTATGAATAACCACCCTCAGTACAAATTCCGATGAGATCGAACCCCAATCCCACCGTCATCACCAGTCTAGTTTACTGCGAGAATGACGCCGTAGACCATGCTGCCACCGAAGAGGGTCTAGTGGTAACATTTTAAAATGCCTATAATTGAAACATTTTAGGTTAAAAAATGATGTAAATATAGATTATGTATAGAAATACATTTTAAAAATGTCAAATACATTGTTTTTATTGAAAAATTTAATAAGTATGTCCTGGACAGGGGCTAAAATCTTTTTTAAAGCAATATATTTCAATACGTTTTTAAATTATGATTAGTTATCTAAAAAAACTGGTAAAAATATTGTAAGTTTTACATGGCCCACTTTTTCAAACAAGCACAAGGCCTAATTGACTTTGATCCAAATGATGCTAGTCAAAGTTCGACCTTCACCGATTAGTCGGCGCATTATGCTCTCGCCATCCTCTCGCACTCAGAACGTCCCGTTTGAAGATATGTACTCGCTTAGATTATAAAAGGATTAAATCTGGCCCACTTAAGTTGGAGATCTGCTACTCGCCTTCTTAATACTCTGAGCTTCCTTTTTAAGAGGATTTTTAGTGAAGAATGGTGTTGCATTCTAATTTATCCACAGCGACCAATATATCAATATAAGGCTTGGTGCACACTTGACAACCTGGTCGCGGCGACCAATATTCTGAGCTATTGTATAGACGGCCAGGATCACCCGTATCGAAATGGTCCCCGTGAGACATCGTAGCCACAGTCATACTCCGTACAAAACAAACGACTGGCCACCGCGCTAAGTGCGCGCTTTACTGACCCGGTTTCATACATATGCGGTGACTCGGACGCCCAGCGACTGGCCGCTGGCCGCGTGTGCGTCGCTCGTACCCTCGGCGGTCGCCGCGGCCAAAGCGTGTCCGTTGGTCGTTAGTCGCTAAATGCGCCCCCTTCCCATGGTTAAACTTTAGACCCCAGTAAAAAATCACAAAGATTCTGAACGGATTTAAAATCCGCATTCTACAATTTCTATCAAATCGTTCTTAATAAATGTAAGTTTCACTGACATATTCTCGTTGTAATAGTTCGTACCCCAGGTTTTATTGGCCAGTAGGATTACCCTCATTATTACACGGGAACTAGGAAGCAACATTTAGATTAAAACATCTTGTGAATGGGGGGAATGCCAGGTCTCCACCGTGGTTCGGATTCCACGTTAAACGTAGGCCCTCCATTTCATCTCAAAATCACCTAACCATTACACATTAGCGTAAGTGCGTATAACCCGAATGAGTAGTAAGACGCGGTACTAATAATAATAATAATAATAAATAATAACTTAGATTAAACGTACCCACATTTGCGTGGGGAGGTTGGGAAGCCATCCTCAGTAAATCAGTCAAGATTCGAGTATTAGCATCCCCGTCACCAGTAAAACAGACCCGGCGAGGTTAAGCCTTAGCCCACGTGTTCACCGAACAGGTTGTGATTACAATGGAGGTATTATTTCTAAAGCCAATAAGAACAACTTGTAATTTCAACCCGCAACACACTATCCACGAACGACATCAAGGACACACATCTGTTGGTTGTGCTCCACGCAGAGGGTGGGGAAGGGGAGAAAGATACGTATTGGCCTATTAAGGGCCCGAGATGAAGAAGATCCTTTTAATGCCAAACGTTCAAAGGACCGGGCATCAATAATTGCATTAACGTTACTTTGTTTAAGCACCGTGTCTTACCAACCATTCAGGTTATACGCTTATGTTACTAATTACACTAATGGTTTAAAGATGAGGAATGTTGAATTTAGAGGAAGTATACTCGCATTTGCGTGAATAGATAGTGGGAAAACCCTTTAGTAAAAATCACTCCGCGTACAACCGACCAGGATCGAACCATTAAATTTTGCTTTCATTGGTAGTCCAGTCTATTGCAAGAGTGGCTTAGAAACATGCAACCACCAATTCGGGGTTTTAAACTTACTTTTATATGCAATAAAATTCTATTATTAAAATTTGAAAGTATGTCAAGTTGTAAATCTAGAGAATTTACGATAATTGACATACAAAAAATTCGCTTTAGATTAAATTACTGATTCCATTGCCATTTTTACATATATATGAGTCACACGAAAAAATCCCAATAAAAATAATATGCTAAAAAAATTATTAAATAAAGCAAAATTAATAAACATTATCGTTCTAAGGTCCCCCAATAAATTTTGAACATAACTAGGCAGTTTTACCCGCTCTTTCTATAGGCTATAAAATGTATCCCAAAAATAATCCCATGGCACATAAACTTATACAATATTGGGGGCTTGATCAAACTTTTAATAGTATTCATAGTTTATTCATCGTATATAGACAATAGCTAAAAATTGATTTTGAAATTTGAAAACAAAAAGTTATAGTATTAATATAAATATATGAATAAAAATTCCAGATCAAATTATCAAATTTTAAGTTTTAATAACTTATTCTATTTTGAAAAAACGACTAAAATTTGGTCACACAAATGATAAGCCTGATCACTCGGGGTTTGGGGTTTTAAACATAGTAAATGAGATGATAGTGATTAACTTTCTTTTCTCCAAGTAAAATGTTGGTATATTTCCTCAAAAATTTTAAACCCCCTTATCATGATATCTCGTTAAGATAGTTTTAAGCATCTTGAGGGGCCCCTTGAGATTCTTCGGTTGGAACTTTAGATTTTAAAAGTGAAGCTGGGTAAAAAATATGTTTCGTAAACTATGATCATATCTCAAACGGTTGAGCACATTTAAAAAAATTATAGAGTATTACGTGCTAAGACCTAGAGCACTTCTAATTAGTTGTGCTAATAAGTACTTTCAAGACTGCAGAGGAAAATAATGCCTCTACTTCCCCCCACCCCCCTCAACAAATTTCACAGAGATTACATCTTGCCGAGTCAGCTCGATTGCCCCGAGGCGGCTAATTAATCGTTTTCACACTAGGAGAAATTTTACGGTATCATTTCACGTGAATTTACCGTGGATATAGCACCAAAGATGGCGCAGAAATAACGATGTAATATGTATACACTACAGTTAACAACTATAGTTAGATCATTATATTAATGATAGCCATAGTGGCGAAACAATAATTATGGCGACAATTGTTTAGAATGGCTTTATTAATGACGACTACACGTTCCATAGTGGTAAGATGTAGCCGAAAGCGGTGGGCACGCGGCTAAATGTCAATTTCACTTAGACTGGTTTTTTACGATGACGGAAAGTTCGGGTTTCAAATCTTGCCAGGTGTACTGAGGGTACTATTTTCCACAAATGGTTTCCCACTCGACCTTCATGCAATTGCGGGTACTTTTGATAGTCGCCACCAGGTCGTTCTGTGTTATCTTGTGGCGACTCGTTGTTTACCTCTCTGCTGGTCTGGAGATAGCGGAGTTTATTTTACTTTGGCACCACCATGGATTCAAAGGTCTTCTGGAGTTACCTCAAGACTTTGTGGATCTATGGAGTGAGGGAGTTGGCCCACTCGGGCTTGTTGGCAGGGTAGGGCACGATGTAGGGCAGAAGGAGTAAGAGCGGGGGTGGTAGCGAGGGTCTCAGGTGATAACCCACGGGACTGGGTGGGGAGATTGGGGTTGGGGAGCACGTACCGTGGGCGATTCCGGGGCGTAGCGGCTGGGGGGAAAGTATATGAGAATGTAAGGGGGGGAAGCCGGTTTTAGGGGGTTGGGGAAGAGTGAGGGGGAAGGGGACCTCAGCACTCAGAATGGCGTAGTGATAAAAGGGAGAAGGGGGGGGGGGGGGGGGGGGGGGGGAGACCTCGGCACTCAAGAAAGGTGCGGCGAGGCAGGAAACGGACGGGGGCCTCGGCAAATTAGACTGGCGCGGTGAGGCAGGGAGAGGAAGGCCTCAGCAAATCGAATGGCGCGGTGATAAGGGAGAGTAAGGAGACCTCGGCACTCAAGATGGCGCGGGAGGCAGGAAGCGGACGGGACCTTTGGGCACTTTAGACTGGCGGGGTTAGGCAAGAAGAGAAAGGAGAGAGAGAAAGGGAGGGGGAGGGGGTTTGAGATTGATAATTCAGTTACCCGGGTTTAGCTTAAAGACCCATTTACTGATGTTTTAACTGTAGGCGAGGCCATTTAAAAATCTAGTACCGGTTGTACTGCCCAAGTTTTGCTACCGGTAATGATGATAATGAGTTGGGAGCCAGCCCCTTTAACCCCCCTCAGCCATCCGTCAGACCAAGTGAAGGGTTTGGGTGGGCGCGGTACTTGTATCTCTTCTCCTGACGGCAAGGGTAGCGTGTGCAAAAGCGTACTAACTCCTAACTACCCCAGGTCATGCAAGGACCGGCTATGACATGGTTATTAGGGTATAACAATCCCCCTCCCTTTATTGTTAAAAGCTCTTACACGTCGTTGACCCCAATTATCTATTTCATAAGTCAAGTTATATAAAAATTCCTTAGATCTAGATTTACAAGTTAATGGTCAGAGCCAAAGTTAAAACAATTACTTAAATCTACACAATAAGATGATTTATAAACAAATTTAAACACAATATTTAAAACCTATATTCATGAAATTTTAGTGGTCATAGATTAAGGTTACCCCTTTACATAATACGTTCGGGTTTACGGTAGCGGTTTCCTGATACAAAAGTTGTCTTTGGGTTAGTGCCGCCATCCCTGTCCCGGAGTGTTGGCCGTTGCTCATTTAGTTGTAACGTTTTCGTACTGTGCACTATTGTCACTCCGCGCGCACTATGTTTGTTTGTAACGTTCTCGCGCCGGGGACTATTGTTTATTCAGCCACGCCTGTTGTTCCTTGACTGTGAAGTCCTTACTTTTGGGCCCTGTAACGTCGGACTGCATGAGGAAAAAAAAAATCATAAGATTTTTCCCCATTTTTATGACGGCCGGAACCACCCGGAAAACTAACGCTAAATGAAATATCGGACACACCTCTCGAAACCGCGACGAAAAAAAGACTGTTGTGAGTAATTTGCCAAAGACCTTGAGTAGCAAAGAACTTGTGCCGCGAAGATAACCTACTAACCCTTTTCTAGGATGGTCAGGAAAATGTAAAGAAACTTTGAAGAAGCTAGTTGTCATGCGCATATTTTTTTTCCCCAATGTTCCAGCCCTTTCTCCCCCGCCCTTTTCCCGTCATCCAATATCTCTGGGTTGCATTGTATACATATGGGGTTTGGCAATCAGTCGTCACTCTTGGACTAAATAGTATTTGGGAAGGAAAGCCCCGGCTTCGATTATATTAAAATAAATGTAAGATCTAAATTCTTTTTCGGCGTCTTAACTTTCTTTTATCTAAATTAATTTTCGAAATTAATTTTTGTATTTTCTAAATAACTTTAAAATATGAAACATAAATATAATAGTTTAAAATTTCGTGCTATCCTTTTTTATGTTAATTAGTCGCAGGATCAAGGCTTTTATATCGCTAGTTGATATGTATTTTGTTCCTGGGTAATGATCGATATAAACCTTGGGTGTTATCGATATTTTGTCTTTGAATATATTATCGATATTTAAAGTTGTTACTATTCTGATATTTGTTTCTTTTTGTTGGGTAAAACTTTAAAACATGATCGTGGGAACATTAAAAATTATTTAACGTAAAAAAACGATCTGTTTATCAAACAAGTCCCCAATATTAACATAGAACTATTTATTATTTTTACCAAATATTGTGGAATTTCATTAAGTAATGTAAATAATTTGATATAAAATTTTGGGTAAATATTATATGGGTTGTTTAAGCGGGTTTTTTGGTTTATATTCTGGGTGTTTGTGGGAAATACATCTTGGTAATTAACTATTTAAGGATAACTTAGTTGATGATAAGCTTTCTCTAGTAATCAAAGAACGCAAGGGAAATGATTGATGGTTTCTATTATGTAAATTTTGTAATTTTGTTAAGAGTACTCGAACATTTTTGAAAACGTCTCAGATATTTTGTGAATATTTATTTTTATCATACTTTTTTATATTTTTTCTCACGATATTGAATGTTTTGTCAAATAAATACCACTTGAGACAATTTTGCTCTAATTCATAATTGTGTTCCACCATACCGTAGGTAATTTAGTTATGTTATATGTTAGTTTTCTTATGGTAAACTTAATTCTGCGGTAATTTTCCTTTTTAACTAACTCTTGAGATAGACCGTTCCTATATTTAATCCCGCAACTGGTTGAGTTGCGAGGTCTGGTTTTTTTCGAATGTTAGGCCTAAAATATTCAAAGCTCAGAAATCCAAGCACTCGCTCAATTGTCTTTTTTTTGACCCTATTAGATTTTGTTGTTTTTTGACCTCCTGCGTTTCCTATAATTGATTAAGGATGGTTCAGCCTATCTTACTGTACCCGCGTGGGCCCGGGTAATAGCCTTTCAACTCCATCGCAATCTTTGTTGGAGTTGCACTGGCTGGGAATTTGCCCTGGAGGCCGCAGTCACCA
>JBCFYV010000416.1:0-71394 GCA_039000515.1 Timema cristinae | reverse complement strand
CCCCGGCATAATCAGAGTCTGAATATCCCACAATAGTAATTGGGTCTTCGGACTTTCGATACATGACTCCATAGTTGGCTGTGGCTTTGAGATACTTAATAATTTTATTGACACTGTTCAGTGGTTTTTGTCAAAGTTGTTGCAATATTTGCTGACTTGCCCCACTGCAAACGTATATCAGGTCGACTGACAGTGCAAATAAATATTAATGCCCAACTGCTTCCCTATATGGTACATGCTTCATTAATTGGTCTTCTGCTGCGGCTTGTAGGCGAATACTGAAATCTGCAGGCACGCTACAAGGATTAGCGCCTGAAGATTGAATCTTTTGGCAACTTGGTGTATGTAGGTTGATTGTCCAATGGAGAGTGTACCATCTTCTTTGTTGTAGTGTATCTGCATCCCCACAAGAATTCTACTGATGATGTCGTGATCTCAAAACCCTTCTGCAATCTCATTGATTACAACGTTACATGATGTTTTATTCGGCCCATACACGACCATCGTGGACAAAAAGGAATTAGAAAGACACGAGTCCCTTAACATCGGCTTTATAGATACACTTATCTCTATTAAATTGCCTGAAGCCACAATCCTTAATGAATTGGTCGAACATTTGGTTCCAACATCGTGACGATTGCTTCAGACATAAAGACTCTTATTGAGTTTACAAACAATATTTGAATCCACCTGTATCTCTTCTGGAGGACTCATGTATATCTCCTTTTCAAGATCTCCATTAAAGATTGCGGTTTTGGCATCAAATTGGGTTAGTTGATAGTCAAATTAACTGCAATATAGAGGAGCATTTAAATCGAATAATAACGAGTCTGGGAAAAATGTTTCATTTAGTATATTCCCACTTTTGTGTGTAACCTTTTGCACAAAGACGTGCTTTATATCTGTAATATCACCCAAAGAGTTTATGTTTATTTTAAAGACCATCTTGACCGATGGGTTTCTTTACGTCAAGGTTTGATTCATGTCCATGTGTCATTTTTCTTAAGGCGTCAACTTCCTTATTACATAGCAGTTTCCCACTTGAATTTGTCCGGGCATGTAACAGCTTCAGATAGGTACTAGGAGTATCTTCCTCAATGCAGAGAAGATTCTCAGTGATCTTGCTGGTGGCTTTAAACACTACGAGGTCTGAGGTTATGAGTAGGCCTAGACATCGTGTAGATTCATCCTCTTGAAGAATTTCTGCTGGTGGCTCACCCGGCTCTGGCTCTGGGATGTCTTCTTAGTCTCATAGTCTTCTTGGCTCTCGACTTCAGCTTCTTACTCACAGTCAATTTTCATGGGCACGTAGTGGATAGGTTTTCAAAGCCTTGTTGTGCTTCATGAAGAGAACATTTCTTGATATTATAATTTTCTTAGTGTCAGGATCATAAAGCTTGTATTTGGTAGAATTTCCATCATATCCAACAAGTATCATCTTCTTGGATTTATTATCCAACTTCTTTCTTTCATTTTGCACCAGCACATAGGCTTCACATCCTAACGTCCTTACATGCGACATCTGAGGCTTTTTACGGGCCACAGTTCCAGGGTTGTGGAGTTATGTGCCTGCTTTGTAGGTGTACGGTTAATATGTTACAGCACAATTTACAGCTTCCGTCCAAAGCTTTGAGGGAGGTCACTGCTGCAAAGCATCGCCCGGGCACTCTCAACAATTGTGCGCATATCTCTCTTGAGCGAGACTTTTGTTCGGGTGTGTTATGGCGCTGTTCTCTCAGAAATGATCCCTTTTGAGGCAAGAAAATCCTGAAATTCCACATTGATGTATTCTGTACATTGTCTGTATGGAGTATTTGCACACTTCTTGTATTTTGTTTCTACAATCTTACAAAAATCTTTAAAACATTGTAGTGTATCACTTTATGTTTAATGAAGATACTACTCTATAGCTAGAGTAGTCATCTTGAAAGTAACAACGTACTTAGCTCTCCTACAGACGCGACTGGCATGACACCAGATCACTGTATTTAACTCACCAACTTCATCTTCTGGAGGGTTGGGTTGCTGAACGGGAGCTTGTGGTTCTTTCCATATGCACAGCCAGGGCAAAATAAATTGTCTATATCACTCAGATCTACACCCTCGGCTAAGCCTTTTGAGACTAATTCTTCAAACTCTAACATTGATGTGGTCGAGCGTTCGTGTCATAGCTTTAACTAGTCTGAGTGAAAGAATTGGCTTCATTTGAGGTTAGAGTCTGAAAAAGCATTTTATACAGGTTATTTGGCTGGCTTTCACCACAAGCGCCAACTTTCTTTTTCAAACACTTCAACAAAATTGTCTGATTTTAATTTTCATTCTAACTTGGTGATTTTTCCTAAGACATGAGGTATTTTTTCAGTTCCGGACAAAATAGTACGTCTCTAATTACTGAGTCATACCCCTGACCATTCAGCAACTTACGAATCATCACATCACCTTTCCCTTGACAAAAAGCTTGTGGTTGTCACCAAGACGCTCAGAAGAACCATCACTAATCTCTTCAAACTTGTCAAAGTAGTCTCTGTGCCATGTCATATGGCTGGAAGCCCAACTTTCCATGGTCCAAGTATTCTCGTCAGAAAAGAAATACATACATTTGCTTCCTCAACATTAAAGGCAGAAAAATTTGACTGGTCAGCTCTGCCTTTATCAGAGACTGGTCGATTTTTTCTTCTCACTCCGGCAGTCACGGGCAAGGTGGCCTATACATTGGCAGTTATAACAGGTAAGTTTTCTTATGGTTTGGTTACTTTGTTTCCTGCTTCAGTCAAATCGTAGTTATGTCCAGAGATTTAGTTTCTCGGTTAGCTATAGAAGCTAAAGCAGTTTCTTGCTCTTCCCCTTAGTCAGCTCGCCACTTCATCAATCAGACGGGATGTCAAATTTGCGATGGTTTGGTTGTCCTCACTCATGGAAAGCCAGGCCTGTCTGAAACTCTTATATTTCAGAGGTAGACTACTCAAGATCTTGGTCATGATAGTTAGATCGCTGACTGAATCTCCGACCTCTTTTATTTGTCGGGCAAGAGCTTCCACTTTGGTGATGTGTTGAGCCACTGAATCGGCAGAGCTCCATTGATAGTGATAGAAACGCTCATGTACTATCATTTTATTTGTTTCTGATCTGTGCTCGTAATAGAATCTAGTTTGCTTAGAATTTCATAGGAAGATTTACAATTTTCAATCATGGCAATCTGCTGAGCTCCATAGCTGAGGTAATATTAAACATAGCTACAGCGTCCCTTTGTTGCCATAGATCGATTGCCTTATTTGCATTTACAGTAGGCATAGCTTCCTCACCTTTTGCGATTTTGAAAATACCTTTGGTGCGTAGAGCGCATGTCAACTGGAAACTTCCACTGCTGGTAGTTACTACCATTAAAACTTATTAAACACTTGATATGTCGATCTTTTCTGTAATTTTGACTAAAGTTCAAGGTTAAGTTCAAGGTCTATTCTTACAGAAACAGATTCTAGTAAGTAAAAAAATTTATTTGCGTACAATTATTTTGAAACTTCACTTTTTATTTTAAAATGGTAAAAAAAATTTTCCCCGTGAGGTTGTTCTCTTAAATTTTTAAAATTCCCACAAAAATTTAAATTTTTGCTCATAAAAAACCATTTTCTTGCAAAGATAAAAACCCACGGCAGCATGGCAAAACCCCCAAGCAACAAAAATCCCCGAAATGATTCGTTTTTTTTTTTTGGGAAAAACCAACAAAAAAATTGGAAACTAACCCTGGGTGAAACAAAGTACAGCCTGGGTATTTGGCGCGTTTTACTATTTTTCTGACGGGTTTACCTAACCATTGGGATGTTGATTTCTTTAAATTTAAACCTCTTTTTAAAGACTTATCGAATAAAACATTGAATATCCTTTTTTAAAATGTAGAAAACATTACAAGTTTTATTATAATTATATTTTTTTTCCCCTTTTTTCCTTTATTTTTAAAATTTTTTCTAACTATTTTTTTTGTTACTTGTAAATTTTTTTTTTAACTCTTTGAATAATTGGATGTTTTATACATTTTTTTTTTTCGCTTTTCCCTTTAATATTCCTGGAAAATTTGCTTTCCTGCCAAAAAAATTTAAACCCCTGTTTGGGGTTTAAACATGTGGCACTTTTGAGGTGTTGTTTTTTTTATACAAAGAAGCTTAAAGGGGGCCCCTTTTTTTCCAATCATGTTGACTGTCGTTATATAATGAGAGATATTCTACTATTGTTCGATGGGCATCTTTTTAACCCCCTTTATTTTGTTTTTTGAATGATAACAAGGGTTTTTGAAGTTTCTTTAAAAATTTAACATTTTACAAATACTTGGAAAAAATCTCAAATATTTAAAAATTTTTTCCTTGGGTCTGTTATTATTGATTTGGGTATTTTCCAAAATTTTTAAAACCCCGGTTCAACAAAATGTCTACCTACTGTAAATTTGCATTTGTTGTTTTTATGGGTATAGTTATCGTTTTTCTTTGGATAGTATCCTGGGAAAGTTTTAAAACTATTTATGACCCTTTACTGTTTTCTGTCAATGGTTTCCCATATATCTAAATTGCTTTTCAAAAACTACTTTTGGGTTTTTGTAGTTTAAATTTTAAAGGCATTTTTTTTTTTCTTTGTGTTGATCTTATTATTTTGACTATTAACTTATGACTATATTCCTCAATTTTCCTTTTTCATTTTTTGGCCCCTGATAAAAATATTTAAAAAAAAGTTTTTTTTTGCCCCTAATGGTCATAATGAAATGTCTTTTTTTTTTTAAAAAGCTTATTTTTTTTACCCTCACTTACTTCGTCATTATTTGTTTTTTGGGAAATTTATTTTTTGTTTTGCCCTCCTTCATTGAGGTAGGGTTTTATTCTTTTGTTTGCTCCTACCTTTGTCCATCTGCATGACTAATTACACTTTTCCCTTTTTTTTAATCATTTAAAAATCGTAATTTCCCCTTTAATTTTGTTCCATCTAAGTAATCCCCGAACTATGATCCTTTACCTAAAAATCCAAAGTTAATGGTTTGTGATCTTTTTGGGCTATGGTTTTTAAAAAAATTTCCCCTTTTGTATGGGGCCGTAAATTTAAAATGCCCAAAAAAAATGGCTAACAAAAATATCTCTCACTGTCGAGTAATTTTGTTTGCCTTTTTCGGTTTTTGACTACCGCTCCTTTCCCGCACTTTCACCTACAGCTTCCCGACTAGATCTGTAGTTAATATAAAAGGGTTTCCCAAAATTGGAAATTTTTTTTAAATTTGGGTTTTGTAGTTAACATTTCTTTAAAAAAATTTTTAAAAGAAACTTTCTTGGGTTCTTGCCCTTCAAAAATTTTTCCCCTTTTTTTAGAAGGCGAATTTAATGGTTTACCAATCTGGCTAAAATCCTGTATAAATTTCCTGTAATAACTACATATACCTATGAATCCTTTTAATTGTTTACTTGGGGTCGGTGTAGGATAATTTTAATATAGTTTCTACTTTTCTTGGATCTGGCATAACCCTCCTGTTGTAACTACATGTCCTACTAAGTAACTTCCTTACGCAAAATTCACATTTATCTGGTTGTAATTTCAATCCATGTTGCCTATATCTATTGAATACCTCTACAAGTCTTTCATTATGTATTGGTAATGAATCACAGAATACAACAACATCGTCTAAATTAATTAAACATTTTATTCCCTGAAAACCTGTTGATACAATATTTATCAATCTCTGAAAAGTCACCGGTGCACCTTTTAAACTCATAATGTCCTGTTTGTGTATAAAAGCAGTTTTAGCCTGATCCTCTATTTTTAGTGGACATGATTATACAACGATATCATATCTATCGTAGATAAATATTTGGCTTTACCCAACTGGTCTAATATGTCTGCAATGTTTGGGATAGGGAATGCGTCCTTATCGTTATCTGAAGTCAACAACTACTCGCCACTTCTTTTCCTTGAGGCATCCATTGTCTTAGGAATAACAAGTATTGGACTATTCTAAGGACATATACTAGGTTGGATAATATCATCTTTCAACATTTGTTCAGCCTGACCTCCAACCTCTTGTTTATGAAACTTCAGAGATCCTATACTGTTTATGATTTATCTGGTTTGTATCTTCATCTAACGGTATTGCGTGTTCGATGACCGTTGTTCATTTAATATTATTCACTTTTAGATAGAATATATCATTATGGTCATAACATATTTTTTCAATGCTTTTTCTTTCTTCCGTTATTAAATGTCCTAGCCTTAGTTTCCTGGATAATATTCTATTCTATCTCTTACTTGTGTTTTATCCAGATTTTTCTGTTGTATTCAACACATTACTCACGCACACTCCGTTTGTGTAGAGCTTCCGCCAAGTAGGCCTACCACCCCTGGCACTAGAGAACTTTCAGCAACCATTCCTAATCCTTCTCCCTCCACGGCTAATTCAACCATCTTTTCACTACGAGGTGGTATGTACACTTTACTAGTGATACTTTGACTCTTATCAATAATAGGCAGTATATGCTGACTAATCCGACCTTGTTCTCTGAAAATCAATTAGGACTCGAAATTTAATCCAAAAATTTCTGCCTAATATCCCTTCATAACGGAGGTTTTCCGCTACATGACACTGGCGCTCATATCTAACGTTGTCTAATTTCTATATGCAAGGTAACTTTCCCTTGCGGCCCACAATACATTGTTTGTAATGCCAGAAACGCTAGCTGCTTCTCTAGTGTTTAATTTCACTAAGAACATAATCCGATAAACAGCTCTTCCTTATCATACTTATCTCTGATCAGGTATTTATTAAATAGTGTGTCACTCCCTCTGTACACGTTTCTACTGTAGTAATACCAACTACACGAATATTTGGTGGCAGAACTATACTTGTTCATTCCACTACTATTTACTTTCTCTCTTGCGTTATCGCAACCGTCCCTTCTAGGACCGCAGTTGCCTACCCTGCCTCCTTTTGGAACTATTGGATTCGTTTCAACTCTAAATCCATGATAGTAACTCTGGACTCAAGAAATATTCAGATGTGTTTTTTTATGATGAGTTATGTTCTTACACTTTTAGAAAATAATAACAAAATATATTACAAGTTTCTTGGTTCACATGGAGAGCCTTCCAAACCATACTTCTACGTGCATTCAGTATGACAATTATTTCAGAAGAGCAGAGCCCAATTCCCAGATATCAGGGGTTTATATACCTCCCTCTTTATCTGTGGAAGTTTATAGTCACGCAGTACAAATGGTGCAACCAATATTTTAGAGAAAAATGGGACTGGGGGTGATTCCACTGTTTGTCTACTTTAGACTCAAGAAGTCACAATATTATCTCTGACTAATGAAATAAGTAAGAAACGATTATATCATGTAGTTCTCAAATGACTATGACTTAAGTTTTTATTTAATATATAGTCTAACACCACTTCTTTACACCCTTTTTGCATTGCATTATTATTACAATAAGTGTAACATTAACATATTAAATACCTTTATTTACTTGGTGGTATTTTGAGTATTGCTCTAAGGAATTATACTAATTAACTGACCCCTAGCTATAGACAGTGGACAATGGATCCAATGCAAACCTGTCTCTTCCCTCATCGATGATTCACCCATAGAATTCACCGTTGCAGTCAAGGCGAGTTATATATTGATCTTTCACATCCATGCTATATCTCAAGGCAGCGGCACCACACAAACTGCTAGACAACAAACTGCTCGACAAGCTATAAACAAATATTTGGAAGGCTGGGTGGGTCAAGTGGCCGACACGACTTGGACCAACTGCTAGACAAGCTCATGTATAGGAGTACAAAGTGATAGACAACCAAGCGGTTGACACGCAGAGAACAAATCTCAAAATAGACCAACTGCTAGACACCCAGAAACGACATGGACCAAGTGATCGACACGAGCTGGACCATGTGATAGACAAGCTCACATATAAGAGGACAAAGTGATAGACAGACAAGCGGTCGACACGAGAAGACCAACTGCTCAACAAACATCGAGATGAATCCAGTTAAGAGTGGCTCAGTGACAGACAAGTTATTTCAAAACTAACAAGTGATAAACATGGCTTAGAAAGTTGGGTATAGGATGGTCTGGATCCTCCTAGAAATTGCTGCCCTCCCGACACCCTAGATTTAACTAGCCCAAAAAGGGTGAGGTCCACTTATATGTGTATAAACTTACACCATCGTGTTTTTAATTTTAATAATTTACTTACACATTGCACTCTCCAAACCATTTTTCTAACACTAGTTTAGTTATCATTTCGAATAAATAATAGGTTTTGATACATACAATATGGTATCTTAAAATAAATATGTTTCTCTGAATGAAACGAGTTATCGGATCTGAGGAAAGGAGACAAACGTTTTGTTATAAATGGTAAATCAACTTTAAGAATTACAAGATGAATAAAATCTTATATAAAAGAGCAACTGCCAGAAACTAAGTTGGTGGCTTATGATCAGGGTTCGATTCCGGTCAGGTACAGTGGGGTGATTTTTTTTTAAAGTTTTCCACACTGCCACCACGCAAATTCAGGTGCACTATATATAAATTTAATCTTTCTCATTCTCAACACATTAACGTAATTTAGTAAATAAGCGTATAGCCCGAACAGGTGGTAAGACACAGTGCTACAAAAAAAAAATCTAATTGCACTAATGGATTAAAGAAGAAATGTTGTATTATAAGATGTGTACTCTCATTTGCATGTAGGGAGAATGTAAACCATTAATGAAATATCACCCTCCGTACACCCGGCCGGATTTGAAGCCTGATATCTCCGTCATTGATAGTCCAGTCTATTTTGAGAATGACGCCTAGACCAACAACCATCGAAGATAATAACATTTTGTTGATGTTGCGTTAGCACCAGGTTTATTAATGGTTAGAATAAGGAGATAAGTTAAGATGAAATAATCCGCATTAGTGTAAAAGTTAGCTGTAAAAATCACAAGGGTGGTAACTATCAGCCCAATCCACTCAGTCACGATTAGTATTTGACAATGAAGTCAAATATTATTACTCATGTGCTCCCCAATACTTTAAACGATTATTTATTTATTTTACCGGCCGAGTGTAGCAAGATCCTGTTTAAACTTGACATGGTATTTCGTCTGTATGTCTGTAAGGACAAATTTTAGCAGGGACATTCTTTGAGCCTAGGCCAAACTATGTATATACTGTAGGTAGTTTTTAATTCTTGTTATCTCTTTAAATATACCAGCCGATCAAAGGTGTATCATTTAAAAGATTATCCCAAGCGAGTTGAATTTAAAATATTGAGCATTCTATCTTGTAACTAGGTATTAATTTGTTTCCGTCTAACTTTATCCCGAAGAAAAATATTAATTTTAAATCTAAGCAGAAATTAAAGGAGATGTTTCAACCTGGAATCCAAATATTAAATGTTAAGACTGTAGTAGCGTTAAGAACATGAACTATTCTTAGCATCATGTACAGTACTTAGCAATTTTAAATGGAGGTAGCTAGATCTTCTGTTAATAGAACTTCAAGTAACAGACTGTAAGTCCACCTACCACTTAACACTCATTCATTATGTATGTTTAATCTATGTATCAATCATAATAACGTGACAAAACCCCAAAACAAATGTCGCTCGCCGATTGTTTTATCCTAGTTTAGGGTTGGTCAAACCTGAAACCGTATAATTTGACAGCTCACATCACACCAAACTTAAATTTAAAGAAAAAGTATTTGGGAACATAAAGCTTTTACCCTGATTCTTGGATTTTTAGAGCTACTGTAATAAAAAAAAAGGCATGTTAAAGGTAGATTACAATCTACTTTGGGTAGGTAGACTAAAGTTTTATCCTAGTAATGTTGAGAAGGTTGAGTCAACTAAGAGGCATAGAAACTACTTGACAAAATATTGCTCTAACCTAGGTAAGTACCTATTCAAATGTATTTAATGAATAATAAATTTATATTAAATTAGAGAATATTATAATTTATAGCTTAGATACAAGTCAGGTAGAATCATTTATTGCTACAACCAGAGCCTGGATAAGCTATAATATGTAAAACATAATTTAGATATTTTAGGTTCATATTTAGACGATTACTTAACTATGCAATTATTACATTAATTCTGCACGTATTGACATATATATATTTGAATGTTTTAACAATAACTTGACACAGTGGCGCAAACATATATTAACATCAGCGAGGGTTGAGGGTTGGGAGCAAACCCTACGCAGCCAGAACTAAATATCAGTTTGTAGGGGACATAAGGAAAATGTAAATGTCCCTAGAAGCGTAGAATTATTTTTACATGGTAGTTTATGGAAACTATTTACAAACATAAGTTCCAAAGTTAATCTTTCTTCATTTTAATATTGGTCAGTGCGTGCTAGAGAAATTTCTCCAAGTGGTATTTATATCTGACTGTTAGACTCATGGCAACCTATGTCTTAAAATATTTTTAGCTTTGTGGGGTGCAGCGAGAGTAAATCCGGTGCATGTGATGTGGACCAGTGGACGCTTACCTTTTTTAGGGTGTAACTTTCGCAATAGACTGGATTGTCGATGACGATGAGATCGGGTTCAAGTCCTGGCCAGGTGTACTGATAATTATTTTCTTAAATGGTTTTCCATTTTCCCTCCATACATATGTGGGTTCACTTTGTCTAAATAAACTATATCATTAATCCATAAGCGTAATTAGTTAATATGCTTATAATCAGAGTGGATAGACAAAAACGATGAAAAAAAACTAAATAAATAAAGCACCTAGTTAAAATAATTAAACCTACTCTCTTGTTAGTAAAAAAAACCTGTAGAAACACAGAATTAATATCAAAATGTACCATATTTTCGTATCATCACTAACGCAATGGTGTAGTGAATTTGTTAATGTGTCAGTATACCTAACCGGATTTGAACTCGGTTCTTTGCTACCGGCAATTCAATGTAATACGCGAGCGAAGCCTTATGATCATACGACCACCGACGCGGGTATACTTCAGTGAGAGGGAAGAAAGCCATGATCATGGTTACACCATTTTATAAGTTTATTTTTATAGTATATTGGTGTTAGCGGGAGCTAATTACTTATTCTTTATTATTATAGTAACTATATTTATAAGCTTAACCTAGGTGATATGATATAATCCTTAAGAAAATATTATCACTTAATTAGATGATATAATTAAAGAGTCAAGGAAACCTTATCAAGAAAAGATTTTAACATTCTGTTAAACTAACTTTTTATCCTTCATATAGAGGAATTTTGGTGACATTTCTTAGATATAGATAAAAACTTGCCCTATTCCCTACATCCTTGGTTGCATAGTAGAGGAATTGTGAATGCCCTTAACGGCCAGTGAGTTAAGTAGCCTCAAGGCCCTTAAGTGGCCGCAAGGTCTAACGCGCTACTCTCGCAATTATTACTATTATATATTATTATTATTATTATTATTATTATTATTTAGTACCACGTCTTAC
Organism: Timema cristinae; assembly: GCA_039000515.1. Lineage (NCBI taxonomy): Eukaryota > Metazoa > Arthropoda > Insecta > Phasmatodea > Timematidae > Timema > Timema cristinae. The sequence goes on along the minus strand of JBCFYV010000416.1, from coordinate 59,917 downwards.
TACCCTTCGGGTTATACGCTTTAAGTACTAATTACGCTAATGGATTGGGAATTGGGAAGATTGAATTAGAAGAAGTGAACCCGCATTTGCGTGGAGGGAGAGTGGAAAACCTACTCTCGCAATTGACTTGACTATTGATAAAGGAAGATCGGGGCTCGATCCCAGTCGGGTGGACTGAAGGTTGATATTCCTAAATAGTTTTCCACTCTCACTCCACAAAAATACGGGTGCAGTTACTCTAAATTCAACCTTACTCATCCCTAAACACACAAGCGTAGTTAATATATATATATATTCATATAACTCGAACTGTTAGTAACTCTAGTAAACGTGGTGCTAAAAAATTAAAATGTGTAGCACTAAATATAACAGGCTAGATTTTAAAATTATCTGTTTAAAAAAAATAATCCTTTTTACAGTAGCTTATTGCCGGTTACTAATTGTACTTACTATTTTAAAACTGTTGTCAAATTACAAGTTTTAATAAAGGCCACTAAGAAATATTTACTCAATGTTTTCAACTCTTTCTTCATGAAAAGTGAGTATATTTTCTCTAAAATATACCCATCCTCACCTCTAATCTATTAATTAAAAATAATAGTTCATACGTGTAGACCGGCGCTCACTGTCCTTTAATGTTTCAGCCAGCATTGCATAATTAATTGAGACTGTTCAATTCGTGATATTCTTTTATAAGGTTATCACCCGCCTCGGTGGCGTAGTTGGCTAAACGCGCTTGTCGTGTTGAGCTCGACTGCTGAGACGGGAGATCGAAGTTCGAAGTGAACTTGGGGTGTGTTTTTCCTAAATGGTTTTCCACTCTCCCTCCACGCAAATGCGGTTCACTTCCTCTAATTCAACCTTCCCAATTCCTAATCCATAAGCGTAATTATTACTTAAAGCGTATAACCCGAACGGGTAGTAAGACGCGGTGCTAAATATAAATAAATAAATAAATAAATATATAAGGTTATCATTATTTCGAGTTATTTCTCACTACATTCTTACTGGGGGGGAAACAATATTTGAGTGTAAACAAGGACAAGCGTGTATTGAATTAACTGTTCTGTCATTAGCCCACTCTTAACTGGATGATATCAAAAGTTTGTCAAGCAGTTGTCCTCTCGTGTCGATCGCTTGGTTGTCTATCACTTTGTACTCCTATACATGAGCTTGTCTAGCAGTTGGTCCAAGTCGTGTCGGCCACTTGACCCACCCAGCCTTCCAAATAATTGTTTTAATTTTTTTCTACCGGTTGGCTGCCTATCACATGGTCCAGCTCGTGTCGATCACTTGCTCTATGTTGTTTCTTTGTGTCGGTCACTTTGTTGTCTATCACTTTGCCTGTTCCCCCAAGGGGGCTATTATGAAATCTGACGGTGAAGGTTTCACAGGTGGGTCAAATCGCTCCCGCAAACAAGTGGTTGCATTCGCTATTCAACAGGTGGATGTGATTTTAAACAAAAACAGTCTCACCACTCAGCAACACGTATGCCTATAGAGCGTACAATGAGAAGCTGCTCAATTACAACAGTGACGCCAAAAGAACGCATTTGACTTGCGGTCTGTAGTTCGCAGACACCCCCGGAACCTTTGAGGAGGCTAACGCCGGCAACAAGGATTTGAGGCCCGTCGCAGTCTCACCGCAAAAAGTAAGATAGTGGATCTTTGGGGGTATCTACACGGTGACGTGTTTAACCAAGAGAAATATATTTTGAACGGCACCGAACACATTTGTACTAATTTCAGTTTTGTCTTGGGAGGGAGGGGGTAAGATTTTTAGGGAAGCCTTATATACTATATTAAAAGTACAGCTATCAATTATTTTCTTAATATTAAAAGTACAGTTCTCACATTTATTCTTAGTAGTGCTAATCAATTTTTTTATATAAACAAATCTTAAATTTGGGGGGGGGCGACAATTGCCCTACGCTGCCTCCTCTAAGTGACGCCCCTGTAATATTCATTTATCTTTTAACATTCTCTCTCTTAATTTGACACTTTCTCTCAGGCTCTCATACACACTCTCATACACTCTCTTACCCACAACATACACAATCTTTAATATATCTTCTCGCAATTTCTCTTTCTCTCACTTTATCCTCTCTCACACACACATTACATACACTCTCTATCACAAATTTCTCTCACATTATATTTATTATATTCTCTTTCTTAAGCTCTCTCTCAAACGCTCTCTCTATCAAACACTCTTTCTCAAAGTCCCTCTCCCTCAAACTTCCTCTATCACAAACTCTATCTCTTAAACTCCCTTTCACTCTAATATTATCTTTCTAAACTAGCCTCTCTTTCTTATTTTTCTCTCTCAACCCTCTTTCACATGCCCTCCTTTCAAACAATATGCCTCCCAAAATTTTACACTGTCGCTTTCTCTCTCTTTTTCACACACACACACACACACACACACAACACACCACACACACACACTCACTCTCTCTCTCACACACACAATTTATCACGCATTCTCCCTCAAATATTCTCTTTCTCTATCTCACACACTCTCTCACTTTCTCTCCCACACACTCTCCTTTCCTCACACACATTATACATACACAAACTCTTTTTCCCTCTTCTCCCAGTATTTCTCTCACTTACATATATACATACTTTCACTATCACTCGCTCACACTCATTCGATTTCTCTCAATTGCTCATTCTCAGTATCTTACATTCACTCTATCACCTTCACACTCATTTTCACTCTCACCCACACACTTACACAATCACACACTCATACATTTACTCTCTCATTTTCCCTTTAACAATTTATCACACTCTCTATTATATATCTTATATTTAATTCGTTAATCCCATTTAATTCGTTAATCCATTTCGGTAATTGAAATTACGATAAAATGACTGAACTGATTTTAACAAAGATCACTCATTTTGTTTGTTTATGAAACAGCCAGAAGGTTTCGAGAAAGATGATCCAAACATGGTCTGCAAGTTTAGGAAGAGTTTGTATGGACTAAAGCAGCCTGGCTGTTGTTGGAGTAAGGAATTCCTGGAATTTTTAAAATCATTTAAATACAAGCCTTTTGGATCAGATCAATGTATCTTCAGAGCAACGATTGATAACGTTGAAATTTGTCTTGCACTATGTGTGGATGATGGAATGCTAATAAGTACTTACTAGGAAATGTTGGCACTTGTGATAATAGAGCTTAAGGCACAGTTCGAGATGAAAGAAGAAATCTGCAATTATTTGGTTGGAATTGAGATCAAAAGGGACAGAAAAATAAGAAAAGATTTTAAGTCACCAAGAGTATCTTGAGAGAGTAGGCCTACTGAACAATTTTCCATTAAATATTACAAATCCCTAGCAGTATTAGCTTATCCAAATCTGGTTTTACATAGTAATGGTGGAAAATCTAATGAGGTTCTCGATGTACCTTATCGAGAGGCAGTGGAAGCTTTGTGCTTTTTGCTAAAGTGGCAAGTCCAGATGTTGCATTCGCAATTAATCAAGCAAGCCGATTTTTGAATGAGCACAAGACATTCATTGGACAGCAGTTAAGAGATAATGCGATATCTAGCTGGGACTAGGAGCTATGGTATTTGCTACCAAGGAATCAACCTGCGTTAACTGTACATTCAGATACTGACTATGCTGGGGATGAAACTACAGAAAATCTACGACAGGATATATCATTCTTTTAGCAGGCGCACGAGTCACCTGGTCATCTCATCGACAAGGGTGTGTCAGTAGGTCAACTACAGAAGCTGAATATGTAAGCAGCATCTTCAGCAGCTCAATAAAGTGTGTGGCCAAGAATGATGCTCGCGGAACTTGATTTGATTTCCAGTGAGCCTACCACACTCTTTGTGTGCAACCAAAGTGCAATTAGGTTGGCTAAGAACTGTGAGCATCACAAAATGACCAAACCATAGATGTTATAGTACCATTACATACACGAGTGTGTTGAAAACATAGTTATAGTTGTCTGATATGTGCGTTCTAAGAACCAATCAGCAGATTTTCTTAACTAAGGCTTTGCCACAAAAGACACTTTGTATGAATCTGTGTCACTTATGGTTATCAACTAACAGAGTGGGAGTGTTGAATTTATGACTTGAGTAGTCAAGTTACTTTGTTCATCTTAGAATTATTTAGTATGTCATTTCCACCTTTTTCATTTTTGTATATGGCATCAGTGAGGCTACAACATAGCCTACTTTATTTTGTACATTTGTAATGTTATACTCCACTTAGTCAAATATTAACACATTTAAATTAGTACTTACGGTTTATTATACTAAACATTAAACATTTTCCAATATTTACCCACCTCGGTGCCGTAGTTGGCTAACGCGCTTGTCGTGTTGAGCTCGACTGCTGAGAACTGGGATATAGAGGTTCGAATCTCGGTCGTGTGAACTGGGGTATTTTCTCCATAAATGGTTTTCTACTCTCCCTCCACGCAAATGCGGGTTCACTTCCTCTAATTAAACCTTCCCAATTCTAAATCCATTAACGTAATTAGTACTTAGAGCGTATAACCCGAACGGATAGTAAGACGCGGTGCTAAATATTTTATTAACATTTTCTAAAATTGTTTGCTAGATTTTTTTCTTAGACTGTGTGTATAACATGATCTAAACTTAATCACGATTATTACGGGTGGATAATGTACTTAGATTTGCAGCACTAACAATAAAATTTTAGCACTAACCAACATAACGAACCAAAAAGACGGGAGGTAAAAAAACTAATAGCTTGTTTATTTCTTAGGTCGGGTGAATAAATTTATATAAACTTATCCACCCATAATAAATCCTTACAAGCGCCTACATTTTAAATACAAAAATAAAAATAAAACCCTAATCAGTAATCACAATCAGCAATAGCGTAACACAAAATTTTCAAAACCGTGTTAAATAAGATGACTGACACACTTTACTAAACCGCCACGCGAGCCCTTCTTTCCAAGACCAGCAATAAGAGGAAACTAATCTTTCTGTTTAGGCTGTCACGACTGATAATGACATTTCATTCAAAATGTCCAACCTGTGAGAGATAGAGATTATAGCTGTGGAGGGGATGTTGAGTCGAGGCACCGAAACTTCCTCAAATTGACGCCAGAGTATTCAAGTTACTGGACATGGTGTTACATGCAATAATGGCTTAAGCGAACTAATGTACAAGCTGTGAACACCATAAGATGGATTCCAACATATTTTAAAACCTGACCTCATAAAGCAAAATTAAACTTCAAATAGTTATAAACTAATGCACCAAATATTTCAAATAATATTTAAAATCTTTTAACAGTAATATAAATAGCAAATAAATAATTGCAAGTGGCTGCCATGAACATAATTTTTCTATGTAATAATAAATATTTAATAAAACATACGAAGATCATAATGTATTTTTACAGGATCATTAATAGCAAGTCATTATGTCAAATAAAAAATCAGCTACTTATAATTAATAGTTTTGGAGATGTGTTAGAATCGGATTCCTTTAGTTAAAGCATATTGCCTGGGGTGGGGTGGAATCTTTGAAATAAAATTTTGACTGTGTTTTAATTTCAAAGATTTCAAAGTTTTAAAACGTAATAGTACGCATAGGCTATTTAATTTGGATTTTAAAACTACTTTTGGCAGATACATTTATTCAATATAGTCATTCATTTTGAATTATCTTTAATTGAAGCTGTTTACTTGTATTGCCATGACAAAGCAATAAGTATAAAAATAGCTAAAAAAATGATTAAATAATTAAATTATTCATTTTACTACTTTTTACTGGTCCCTTTCTAAAAAAATAATTTTTTTAAAATTAAAAATGCAATATCAAGAATATTTATTTTAATTTTTTAAAATGTAAGCTTTTAAAAACTGTTTTTTTAATTTAGTTACTTTATTTTAAAAATCTTTTGGTTAAGTTTTTTAAAAGGGTAAATTAATATGAAGAAATTTTGGAAAAGTATTAGAAATTTAAAAAGGTAAATTTATTAACTTTTAAAAAAACAGTGTAGAAACATTACAAAAAGTAAAGATTGAAAAGACCAACCTGAAAGGTAGCTATCTGTATAAACAAAAACTTCTCTTTATTTTCTTATTAACTTTTACACTTCTTTTTGGGACTTGAGTAATTCACCCACTCAATAAAAAATTTTTAGGGGATGAGCCTTGCCCTGCAAAAAGATGGGAAAAACCCTTCTAAAGTTTTTTAATTTTTTGTTTTATTGTTAATTTTTCACAAAAAATGATACATATATGACTGTACTATTGATTACAAGAATGAAAAAAAAAATCTAAAAATTTTGTCTTTTTTTTAAAAATGTAGGGTATGGAAACCTTAATTGATGTCATAATACCTTTTCCCAAAAGGTTAGGGGCTAAAAAACTTTTTTAAAGGGTTAAGTGAAATTTTAAAAACAAATTTTTTGAGTGTTTTTGGTAATGTTTGTCCCACACTACACCAGTTCGTGTTGGTTAGCTTCTGTTGTTGAACTAAAAAAATTGTGCTAAAAATGTATATTAAGTCAGTAATTATAAAAAGACCCATTAATAAAAAAAAATTATATCCCTGGGAAAATACAGGAAAAAGCAACCCTCATTGTAGTGGATTTTTGGGTTTTTACGTAGGGGGTAAAACATAATTGAAAAGAAGCAGTAAAAAGAAATGGGGGGAATAGATACATGCAAGGTCATCTAATATTGATAAATCCCAAAATGAACTGAAAAGGTGATAAATTGGAACTTGAAGCTTTATGATAAAATTGAAAAGTTTATCCCAAGTGGGGGTTTGCCGTAAAGCCGCATTACTAAAAGGACTCTTTTGCACAAGATGAGGTACACGTGATATGATACCCAAGATATTTTTTCACAGATGTTGGTAAGCCCAAGATATGGGAATAGAAATACGGTGTTTGTTTAAGATTGATGCTCTAAGCAAACCCCCCTGCCTACAAAAATGTTCGTATGAAATTAAAAGAGTGACAATTCCAACGACTAAGAATTAAAAATCAAGATTATGGAAGAATCAATCTAAAAAGGAAAGACCCCAAAGATAATCATTGGGTGCATTTTTTGTTTTAAATTTTTTTAAAAAAACATCACTATAAAAATTTTAATTAAGCCCAAAACACAACAACAAAAAATTTGCTGGGGAGTATACAAAATAAAAATAATATTGTAACATGAACGCCAAAAATCAAAAAATCTAATCATAGGACGGAAGATTGTTGGTTCAAAAGAAAAGGAACCCCCCACAAAATTGAAAATTTTTTTCAATGGCCCCCCCCCATCACCCCCCCAAATTTATTGTTGTTTGGGTAGGGATTGCCTCACACATTGCTATGACCAAAAAAATTTCAAAACATCTGAGCCAAATAATCTGGCATTCTCAAACTGCTCGGAGGAACCACGCAAGTATTCAGGTATTGGTCTAGTGAAAAATTTATCTCGTTTATATTCAATAGTAAATTTACCCGAAAATTTGCAGTACCGAAAAAGACCAAAATTTTCTCTGGCAAAAAATTCTGATAAAAAGGGTTTTGTGTTATTTTAAGAAAGGATTTCGCGCAAGTTGTAGAGGATCATGGTAATTTTTTCTAAAAGCAACACGATACAATGGTCTATATATTTGATGCAAAATGTCGAAGAATAGCAAATTTATCTTCAAAAATTTCCCAAAAAGTCAAAAAAATTAAAATTTTGGAAAAAAAAGGGGTTACATAAAGAGTTTTTTTAAAAATTGGTTAAGAAAAACCCCCCAAAAGGTTTTTAATTTTAACCCAAAAAAATTTTGGGTGGGGGAAATGTGTAAAAGGAAAAATTCCCGTCCTTATACTTAGGGAATCCCCCCCTTTTTTTTAAGAGGGAAAATTTTAAACCGAGTTTTTTCCCGAAAAAAAAAGGGAATCTTAAAAAATTTTTAAAAAATTTTTAAAAAAATTAAAAAATTTACAAAAAAAAAGTTAAAGTTCTTCAAAGGCCCTTTAAAGGGCAAAATATAAAAATTTTGTATTTTGGGACAAATTTTATCGACTGGGGTTTGGGAAGACACTTTTTTTAAGACCCCCCCCACAAAATGGTTTGGCCAACAAAAATTGGGTACTGAGGAAAAGGCCCGTGTTAAGGAAAAAACCCCTTTTTGGGATGAGGTATTTTGTGCAAATTATTTTTTAAAATGACCCCCCCAGGTTTTAAAGGGGTTTAAACCCCTTCCAAATAAACCCATATCAAAAGTGGACTGCTCATGTAGTTCATTTTATTTTCCCAAGTTTTTGGATCCAAAGCGTTCTGACCCCGGATCCCAAAAAAAAATTTTCAAGACCCAAAAGAAGGCTTTTTTTCATTTTTAAAATATAAAAGGCCCGATCGTATTGGGGCCCCACCACGAATTTTAAATTTGCGAGAAAAGTAAAAAATAAAAAAATGTGAACCAACCCCCCTAAAAGTGGTGACCCATTCAGGAAGAATATGTGAAAACCAATCAAAAATTAAAAAGGGGAAAAAAGCAGAAACAGCAAAAATTTTTTCAGAAATAGGTGAAAAAATTTTAAGTTAAAAATTGTTTAGTGGGAAGAAAAAACGAAGGAATTAAAAGATACTTTGGGGGAAAAGACAAGATTTTTTTAAAACCCAAAAAATCCCTTAGATATTGGATGAATAAAATATGAATGTTGTAAATTTTTCCCTTTTTCATCCCCTGTTGGGGAATTGAAAATTTTCAAAAATTTCCCCCTGTTTTGGGGCCCCAAATTGAAAAAGTGCCTTTTAAAAATTGTTTTTTGTATGTCAAGTAACATATCAATCAAACAAAGTGTTTTTCCCTCCCGTTGTTGTCTTGTAAAGTTTAAAATTTAAAATTTCTTGCTCCCCTTTTTATAAAAAACGTTGTGCCCCATTTGTAAAAATTTGATTTATAAAGGGTTTTTAAAATTGGGGAAAAAATTGTTAAAAATTTAAAGACCCCTGTACTTTATATTTTAAGTTTTTTTTGACTTTTTTTCAATTCCAAAAGCCAGTAGTCGTTAAAATAAGACGAGGATTCTTTTAACTCCAAAGGGACGAGGAGTCCATTTAAAAACTAGAATAGGAGTTAAATAGTAGAAGGGGGTTTTAATTTAAACGGGCGTCAGAAACCGCTTTTGTGTTTTTGATTGTAAACCCCGTAAAAAAAGCAACCCGAATTTCTTTTCTCGCCAATGGGAAATTATCTTTGGCGCGAAATAAATCGTCTTGGCGTTTTAAATGTATTTTTTATTCGTTTTCCGGGAAAATTAGCCCTCCCCTTAAAGTGAGTTAAAAAAATAAAAAAAAAAACCCGGGCCCGTTTTTAAAAAAAGTTTGTTTAAACAATAAAAATAAAAAAAGGAAAAAAAGATTCAAATTTAAAAAACCCCGGGAAAATCGAAAAACCCCTGTCGCATTAATGAATTTAAGGAAGCTTAAAAGGGAGATGGGGAAAGAAAAAAAATGAAATGGGGGCCCCATATAAAAAATGATATTGGGGAATTTGACCCCCCAAAACGAAAAAATGAAATTTCCAAAAAATGGTGCAAAAAATAATTTAAAAAAAAGGGGACCTTAAATTGGAAAAAAGACGTTTGTAGTAAAGGATTTTAAAAGCCGGGGATTGCTAGGGAGGGCCCCAGCCCTTAACCCCCTTATGAAAACCGTTCTTGTGTCCCCGGTCGAATAAAATTAAAAATAAATAATTGAAAAATTAAAAGTTTTTCCAATGGGATATAGACAAAATTTTATTTATGCAAAACCCAAAATTTTTTTAGAAAAAATTAAATGGAAATAAGGGAAGAAAGTGTAATGAAGCCCCAAATTTTCCAAAAAGGTAAAAAAAATTTGGTTGGGGCTCGAAAACCAAAATGGTGAAAATTTTATGTCGAAATTATAAAGGCTTTTTGTACGTTAAAGCGGCAGGACGCCAAGGTTTGAAATTAAAATTAAACCCTTTTTTAAATTAGGATTCACCCCTACAAGGGGATCTTTGCATCAAATTTTAATCAGAGGGAGAGAAAAAAAAGGTTTTGCAATTTAGTAGAGGATGTAAAATGGCACCCTAGAAAAAAAATTAAATTTATATAAAAAAAGAGCTGCAACCAAATTTTGAAATGTTGTTTTGGGGAAATCTTAACATTGTTTGGTTTAAAATTCCTGTAAAATGGAAAATTTCAGCTCACAGAAAAATAAAATTGGATGAGATTTTCAAAAATTTAATATGGAGCCCTGTAACCCTTTTGAAGACACCAGGGTTTCCCAGGACTAAAGTTTTCCCAAAAGGCGAAAAAGGGAAAAACCTGAAATTTTCCAAACAAAATTTTGGAGTTAAGTATCTCGAACGGGAAAAGCCGGATTTTAAAAAATTTGGGTTTAACCCAAGTAATATAATAATTGTTTTTCTAAGGGAAGGTTCCCCGAAAAAAGGGTTTTCCCCCGTTACCTTAAAGGTAAAAAGGGAAACTGTTTAATCTTAAAAGATGGAAAATAAATTGAGCTTGCGATGTATTGGGGATCATGCTCCGTGTTTGAATATCGTACACGGGGTATTTTTTAAAAGTATGGGGTTCCCAATTTATCAGTGAAAAACCCGGGAAAAAAAAAAACCATTGCTTATTATTTAAGAAGTGGTAAGGGGCCTTAAAAAAGGGGCAAATGGGGCTGCATTTGGGAAATGATGAAGAATAAATCTTTAAAAGCCCCCACTTGAAACAAGTTTTGGAAACCCCTCCCGGTTAAAGAGTGAGGGGAGGTTGGAATTAAAAAAATTCCACCATCAAAGGCATTTGTGGGTGAGCTTGCCAGAATGACCCCCCAAGTTTAAAATTTTTATTTAAGTTTTTTTGTTTTGTTGTTTTATTGTTTTTTAAAAAAATTATACATTTTGTAAGTACTATTTAATTCCCAAGAATAAAAACCAAAATCATGAAAATTTGTCTTTGTGTTTTAAATATGTACAAGATATGGAAACCGTTAATTGATGTCATAATACCATTTCCAACACTTCTTCAAACTTCCACAGTTGTACATTGTTTGAATTTTCGGAAATATTTATTTTGTCATATGAAGATACATTAATGAAAAAAGGCATATTTCCGAAAACTCCAATAATGTGCAACTGTGGAAGTTTTGAAGAAGTGGAAAAGGTAAAAGTTTAAGAAGACATGAAGAGAGAAGTGTGTTTGTTCCTATCTAGACCTAACCTAACTTTAAGTGTTATTTCGAATTTAAACACCAATATTTCCATTTAACTTTTTTTTCCAAAGCACTTATATTTATAAAAATGAGTGCTTTCATATTTTAAAAACATGTGGTTTAGTATATTTTTAAAATCTCAAATTTTAAAGATGTGATATTTTCATTTAAAATAAATAAATAAATAAATATATACTTTTAACATTTTAAAATTATGAATCTACTCAAACTCAGGAGCTTTTAGAAATACTAGACTCGAATGAAAAAACCAAGCTCACAGACCCTTAGTATGTATGTATGTATATATATATATATATATATATTATATATATATATATATAAAGAGAGAGGTATAGGCCACATATCAATCGTTTTCACCAAATTGGTTTGGAAATGTAATAGTGTCGATCTTTTCTCAGGTCATGCCTTTCACAATTAAAATCTGCTACAGTAGCCCCATGACATCTTTGGTGTTGACTGACAGCTGACGGTTTTGAAAAGTTACCAGAACAAAATTATATATTCTTCACCGAACCATATTATCTGACCTAGATTTTGACTGTCAGAAGTCATCTGTGAGCTGTCAGTCGTGCTGAGAAGCCATGGGACTACTGTAGTTCATTGCCATGCAGTTTTTGGAGAAAACAAGACTGTGCGACCACGACAGGGCCAATTACTCAAGGTATTTGTTCACTAACTTACACGTATAACAGGGATATCGTTACTCCACAGCACTGATGCACAGGCCAACAAATGTTATCATAACTATACAAGGCTGTCAAACTGTTATCAGAAGATAACACTAATACCACAGTCTACTATATACAGTCGCGAAGCATACTAGTGGTGAAAAGTGCAAAACCCCCCACGACGGTAGCGCTCCAAGTGGCCTGCAAACTTGTATAGCTCTGCACTTAGAATATCAGTTTTAAACGTTATTTATTCAAATATATTAAATTTCTTTGATAAGGAAACGTTAATTAAAGAATTTACAAAACACTAGGAAGATAATGTACAACATTTAATATTAGTAGAGCGTTAAATTAATTATAATAATCGTGTTGAGCCTTTTAAGAACATCAGTATTAAATCCTCCAATTTAATTCTTATTTATAAATGAACTATAATATATAACTTTACAAAATAAAATATAGGCCTATAAACTACTGGAGATAGTAATATATTTTTATGTTTAAATGCTACATCAAAACTATTAATTGAATAACAAAATAGTAAAAAAGGTGCATAAGGACGACAAGGAAAATACACACTGATAATAAGATTAATTTTAATTTGATTAATTTATTTATTTTACATAAATTACACTGTAAAGTAAGCTAACTTAAATACATAACAAAGCTTAAACAAAGTAGCAAACTTTAATAGCAATAAAATGTAATTAAAAAAAAAATTTTTAGTTCTGGTACAGTCATGAGCACACTTTTTTTAAAGTCAGCACCACAAATGGTTAAATGTTAGATATTTTTTTGTATTTTCTTTGCTTGGACTGAAGCATTTCGTTACTAAATTTCAGAGTGTAATATAGCCTAATCTTTACAAACAGTTTAATGAGAGAAAGTTTTGTATGTTGGTAGCATTCCCCTGGAAATCCAGGAGCATTCATCAGTGATTTGAGAAACACTGCCCCACATTTATTTGTATGAGCAAATTCATCAAAATCGCATGCCAACTGATTTTCACAAGTTTCCAAAAATGTAAAAACGTCATTTTTACAAGTCACAAAGCTTCCAGATTCAACACTGTCATCATAGTTTTTGAAATAAGTATACATTCTGTTGCTTTCGTCGACAATACTGTCTTTCTCAGTAAAAATTATTTGCATTTATCACATTTGTGGAATGCAAAATTTTTTTTTACTATACCCAACTACAGAGCGCACACTATTAATCTCACCCCAAAACTCTTGAGAAATCATTGTTTTTAATGATTGCCTCTAATTTGTAGCTCTCGTTTTCAGGCTTCAATAATGAAGAAACCCTAAATGTGTGTGTGCAGATTTGATGTCCAAAATCAACTGTCCCCAATCCATATTTTCACAATTGCCAGTTGGGGTGTTGTCACAGTTGAGTGGCTTACTCAACGTTACACTATTAAAGGCCCAAATAAAAGGCTTCGGATTGCTTTGGAATCCCTCTTTGTGCCTAATTGCTAAAAAAAAATATTTTTAAATATCCTGATTTATTTTCTTGTCAACACATATTTTTCACTTACACTATCTTCTATTAGTTCATTCACAAACGTCCTGGGAGAGCTATTGTTTTAAATTTATAAACCCTTTAATACATTTTATTCTATTGGTAACGTCCTTATTTGTGAATGACAAATCTTCCGGTATTTACTCATTCTTCAATTCCTAAAATAACTTCAAGGTTCTTAGAAGCTTAAGTTATAAAATTTCTTAAGGGTACAGGGCCGTTGACACAATAATCATTAAATATGTCTAATCAATCATTGTTTTTTGACAAAACTCAGCTGTATCAAAGTCGCAGACACTATAGTGCCCCAAGCGACAAGTGTTTCAATGGCGCAGCTACAGTGTGACTTAAAACCCGAGTGGCAATATAAACTTTCATCTTTGAAAATGGTGGTAGGTAAACAGAAATTTTTGTCAGTTTTAGAGCAATTTGTACTTTCAATTGATGTCACCTAGATACAAAGTTAAAATGTGTTTCCAATAAGCTATTCCAGTCCCTGCATTTTCCAACTTATGTTCAATGTTGTACATATCTGAGTTACTTCTAACAATTTGGGTCAACAGCATCAATAAATATATTTTTCAAATCCACAGCTTTCATTTTTTCGTTAAAATTAAAAAAATATAACAGGGGTTGCTCATCTTAATCCTCAAATCTTAGCATATAATCAGTGGAGATACATATGAAAAATCGCACATTAATGATATTTCATCCTGGCCATTGACAATTTGTTCATTTTCAGACATATTCTGCACTTTTTCCTTTAATAATGTGAATAGTTTCCACCCACACCCATGGGTCTTATCCCCTTCAACAAATTTTGCAGTTTTTGCCCCCGAAGGTAAGTTAAAAACCCTAACAAAAAATCATAGACTTGTGGACTACAAAATAATGTTAAGGCAGATAGATTTTGCCCGTAGCAACACTATATTTTGTTATTTTGCCCATGCCCATTAATATGGCAAGAAACATACCTTAAGTTCCTTATGTTTTTTCCCTAATTCAAGAAATGTCTGCACTTTTCTTTTTAAAAGATTTTTTTAAAATATCCAATAAACTATCTTGGGGTTGTTGTATTTAATATAGTCTTGGCTTGTAGAAGTGTCTGGAACGTTTGTCGAACTTTTTTCATTTTACATTTACTTTATTTACATCACCATATTAAGGAAAGTTTCCACAGAAGTTAGCCCTAACTTCATTTTTATTTGGAGTCGATTCATTACGTTTAGTTGGTAATTTCCGTTTCAATGTCACGCTTTTGCAGGTTTATTTGGAACATAAAAGAGGGGTATTACTCAAATTCTTTCACAATTTCAGCTTCTTGTTTTATGGAATACCCTAAACCAACGATGTAAAGAAATTAGAAAAATGAATAGTTTCAGGCGGGAAAAATCGCAAATAATCTGCGTGTGGAAGATCATTTGTGAGATTGAGGAGTGGGAGACGCAATCACACCTTTTGTGTGTGGTGTCGTTTTTTTTAGGGGGGGGGATGCTTTACGCACAGTGAGTCGGACTAGGTTTGGATGTTAGAGTGCCACAAGTGCTAAGATTTGTGGCGTGCTTAGTTAGGCTTGACCAAACCCATACGACTAAGAAACCTGACCCTCTTCTCCTCGCCTCTGTTACTCCCCCACGGAAAAGCCGTTAGGTATTACTTCGCGACGGAAGGCATTAGCTGTTGTTCTGCTCCTCCTTATGTGATTCGGCCTCTCCTACTTCCTTTTACCCACCTAGGTGTTGGCGGTGGGATTAGGGATGTCCTAGGTGATTCTATATTCCTCCTCTCCGCTCTTCATGACGTAGATCCTTGAGGACTTCCATTGCAAAGTGCTTGTCGCCTCCCACGCTGCCTCTGACGACAGCATCATATCCTCTAAGTTTTCCGGCGTAAACTTTCCCTCTTACTGTGACCTCCAGGTTTTCACGCTGGGTATCATACCGAGGACACGTGAAGAACACGTGCTCGGCATTCTCCCCTACTCCGCGACAGGTGGGGCACTCCAGGGAATCCTCATACTTAAACTTGTATAGGTATGCCCGGAAGCACCCGTGTCCCGGGGATCATCTGTGTCAAGTAGTAATTGACAGCTCCCTGGCTGCGGTGTACCACCTATCCACTTCGAGAATCAAACGGTTTTGTCCATCTCCCCTTGATGGAGGCATCCCACAGCCGCTGCCAGTATTGGAGACTGCTTCGCCGCTCCTGCCTCTTCAACTCCTCTGCGTTCAGTGATGTTAGACCTTTGCGACAATACAGGGTCTTCCGCTATTCCGCCAAAACCCAATTGGCAGCACTCCGGCGATAACGCACACCGCATTTCTGATACCGTGCGGAACGCACTTGCTATTCGTAAAGCGCTCAGCAGGTAAACTGGTGCCACTTTACGACGGGACTCCTGGAGCGTCAGTACATAAGCCCATATGGAAATGCCATACGTAAGGACTGACGTGACGCCTGATGACAGGAGTGCTCTCCTTCTCTGTTTGGGGCCTCCCACCTCGGGCATGAGCCTTGATAGAACAGACCCAACCACAGACGCCTTGGCACTGGCATACCGTCTGCTGCTTAAAGTTTAGTATCGAGTCAAGCATCACCCCCAAAATCCCGAATGCACGGTTGGGACGTGATCTCATGCTTACCTGCTTCCAGTGAGATCGTCTCAAGCTTTTTCCTGCTGGTGATCAATACTGCCTCGGTTTTGTGCTCTGCCAGCTTCAGGCCAACCGAATACATCCACCAGTGAATCCTCGTGAATGTGACCTCGAAGAGGTTGCTGATGTCCTCCAGGTGTTTTCCTACAATAACAAGGGTGACATCATTAGTGAAGGCCACAGGTGTCACTGCTCTTGGTAGCACGAGCTTCAGGAGTCCCATCATACATGATGTTCCACAATAGAGGCCCAAGAACCGAGCCCTGAGGTATCCCCAGTTACCCGATACTCTTGTGGACCGTACTCCGTGTCGTACTTGAGGACACTGTCGGTGAAGTAGCTAGCTACCATCTTCTGCAGGTATCCTGGAACATCCATCTCCGCTAGCGCCCCCATGGCTGCATTGAAGATGTTCTTGATATCGAGCGTCACTACTAGACAGTACTGCTTCTCAGAGTTCTCCCACCTGTCACCGGAGATCGCATCCCTTGCAAGTTTCACCACCAGGTCAATAGCGTCGAGCGTGGAGTACCCTTTGCGGAAACCATACTGCTTATCTGATAGTTTTTTCTAAGTTACTTTCTCGATTCTCCCGTGGATTATTCGTTCCAGGACTTTGCCAGCTGTATCAAGCATGCAGAGTGGATGGTAGGATAAAGGTTCATCGGTGGTCTCTTCCCCTTGGGGAGGATCACCAGTCTCTGCTGCTTCCACTTTTGAGGGAAGGTGCCCTCCTGGAGAATGTGTTATACATGTCCAGGAACATTCCTGGCACATGTGATAATGGCTGCCTTGAGCGCGACTTTGGGGATACCGTCCAGCCCTGGGGCCTTCGCGTTTCCCACTTTCGCGCACGCTCTCTTCAGCTCTTCAGCTGTCACCAGTGGGATCGTCGATTCTTACTCAGTAAGTCTGGACACGTTGGCGGGGGCATTGGCTGGCTCTTCAGCCGGGTCATGACCACCTTATATGGCCTCCCCATGGATCACCTTCCACCTCTACCAGGACTCATCCAGCATTATCTCTTACTAACCTTGATGGCTTTGGCAAGCCACCGCCGTGCCGCCTTGTGCTCCGCCTCCAGCTGATTGGAATTTGGTTTCCCCGACCACGCTGGGATAGTCTCCTTGTGCGAATACACGCTTGGGGGAGCGAAGCAACCGTGTGGTTCCACCAATACATCGGGGGACGCTGGTTTGTGGAGCGCTTTCGAGGCATCGTGGCATCGCAGCCCTCGGTGACCCACCTCATAACCCCTCTATCCTTTGCGTGACGCTACCCTCTCCGATTGGTCCATCATCCAGTGCTGCGCGGAACAGGTTCAGGTCAAACATGCTGGTCTTTCAACCAAGTGAGTTTTTCTTCTTTGGTGCCGGTCCGGAACTTTCCCGGTCAACTGATACCTCCCAGGAAATCAGCCGATGGTCGCTATAGTCGTAGACATCAGTCACCTTCCACGAGCTGTTCCTTCTTCCAAGACTGCTGCTGACGAACGTAAGGTCCACATTATTATTATTTATTATTATTATTAGTAGTAGTAGTAGTAGTAGTAGTAGTAGTAGTAGCACCACGTCTTACTACCCGTTCGGTTTATACGCACTTACGCTAATGTGTAATGGTAGGGTGATTGTGAGATTAAATGGAGGACCTACAGCTTAACGTGGAATCCGAACCACGGTGGAGGCCTGGTATTCCCACATTCACAAGATGTCTTGTAAGAGGTGAAGGAAGGGTTTGGTAATCAGATAAAGTTGTGCCGGGACCGAGGATTGAACCCCGGACCCCAGCACAGAAGTCCGACATCCTACCCCTAGAATGCCAGGTCACCAAAGGTCCACAATAGAGCTCCTTTCTCCTCTCATGAAAGTCGGTTCTCCACCGCTATTCATTAAGACGACATCCAGACAGAACATTGCCTCAAGTAGCACTCGACCTTTTGGGTTTGTCTACTTACTCCCCCATTCAACTGCCCAAGCGTTAAAGTCTCCCGCAACTGCCACGGGGAAGTGCTCTTTCGCATCCTCGACCAGACTGTCAAGAAAGTCGGTAGATTAATCGAGAGTTAGGCTAGGCGGAGCATAACAGCTGTAGAAATGTACATTGCACAGCTTAGCTCTGACAATGCCCTTCTCTGTGCTGTTGACAACGTTCTAAAAATAGAATTCACCGCAGGACCAAATTACAGCTTTTTGATATAATCAGACACCCAGGGTTGAGTGCTGAGTTGCCTATACGGTTCCAAATTACCAAATGATCTGGCTTCAGCACTCGCACAGTCTGCTTCTGCTGTTATCACACAGCTCTCACCTGCCGCCTTTAGGAGTGCGTCTGCAACTTCCCTCTGTGTGGCAGTCTCCTCAATATCCCTGATCTCCAGGTCGACTTCTTGCACCTTGCTCAAGACCTCCACATCTTCTTTGAGAGCGTCTGCCATCAGCCTTCGCAGTTCGTCAGTACTGGCACCATTCTTCTTGTTGAGGGCAATCAGAAGCTGACCAGTGTTTGTCCTGCGTATCTTCTGGATTGCTATCTCCGATCTTATCCTCAGAAACATCTTGCTTGACTTTCCGGAGAATGTCACCATAGGATTTGCCTTACTTAGCTCGGATCACCAGTGCTTTAGATAATACTATCAACGATGCTCGCTGCTTCTCGAGTTGCTTCTTTTCTGACCTTTTTTCGCACTTCCTTACAGCCAGAAGCTCGGTCTTCCACAAATTCGTTTGTGTGCTTAGATTCCGTCGAGTCATCACGCTGTTATTTTTAATTTATTTTTTTACTTCTTTGCTTCCTCCGAGACTGGGGTTCGCTCTTTCCATTTTCCACCGATCCTCATCGACATCATCGACTTCGGCGTCAGAGCTATACTTTGCGTAGCCATTTACAAGTCTTTCCTGCTCAACGATGGCGAACTCTGAGCAGTTCTGTCCAAAGTATGCCGAGGGGCCAAGGGCTCCAGGACTTCATCTTCCAGCTGCCTCATCCTCCTGAATAATCCAGCAAGGCTATGCGCAAGGGAGTGCGTCTCACTGTTGACATTTCTTCTTCCCTCTAGGTGCTTCAGCAACTTAGCGATCAGCTGTTCGTGCCGCTCCCACACGGTTTGCCTCTTGATAAGGCGCTCGTCGTGCTCCTCCTTCATACCACTTGTAACAGATGAGGCCAAGTGGTCAACATGTTCGATGTGACGGTCGCTGGCTGACGAAATCCCGGAGCCCGTCTTTACACTCCCGTCGGACGCCGGTACTGAGGTATTCCTCCTCTGCACCGTAAACTTTAATTTCGTACCTAAACTCTCCATCATTTGTTTTTTATTCGGGGTCTCTTCCCCTAGCTGGGTTTTGGTTCACCCCGAGTATTTAATTTCCTCGGTACCCGACATATCTGCCGGGCATCCCCTATCCACCACCTGAGGAGGCGCCCGATTCGGGACCCAGCAATCCCGACACGGGTGTGTGTGTGTGTGTGTGTGTTTGCGTTCTCATATTACGTAATCCTTGTGTATTTTAACTCTAATTTGTATACATTTTTTGTGTGTTTATATATATATATATATATAATATATATATATATATATATATATATATATATATATATAACACAAAAAAAAAATATATATATATACATTATTTTTGTTAAACTTAATTTTTATTTTGTTGGTTAAGTGTAAGAAAAGGCAGTAGCCTTAACTTTGCCATTAAATACTATTTTATTATTATTATTATTTTATGTATTTTAAATATATGTATCCATATTAAATAAAATTACTTATATAAAATATAAATTGTTTTTTCCTAAAATATAAATAATTTAAATGCAAAACTAAACAAACTAGCAACTTTATAAATTAACTTTAGACACTGGGCCCTATTTTAAAAAGTTATTTTCTTAAACTTTTTTTTCCAAAGTGTAGAAAAACTGTAGACCCCACTAGGCTCAAAATAATCAAAGATAAATTATTACTTTTCTTCAAAAATATTTTAGATAACAATGTCCAGGTTTCATCAGGGGCATAACCTGGAGAAGAGGGTGGAGGGTTTCAATATAAGGGGGCCTAGCTCTGCTGGATTCTAAATAAAATATATTAAATTGTATGCTTTTACAAATGATGTCATAATATAAATTTAAATATAATAATTAGAAGAAAATAGTGGCAGGCCAAAATTGTTTAAAAATACATTTCAATGAAGGTGCTTGGCTGAATGGCATTTTTCTTAGAGCATCACCGATTTCTATCTTTTGATCTCTTTGTACAAATGTGAGTAAAATTAAGCTTTATTTCGAGTGTTTCCAATTTTTTTGTAACTCTATTTTTGTTGATATTTTTAACCTTTATTGAAAAAAATTGTTACTACTGTACGTTATATCACAGAAAAAAGTTACCTATGCAACCGAATCATAATGGGTAGGAGTAGTGTTCGGGGAGTTTCATAACAGTCATTCATACATAAAACTGCCTATATGTAACATATTCAGAGCGTTTATATCGAAAACGGTCTATATTTGGGGTGTTTTTTACCGTTATTCCGCTCCCACCCCTCCCGCCCCCTGCTCCCGCCCCTGACATACTTTCCCCTCCTCCTGCCCCTCCCCCCAACAAACCCTGGACATGTTGGTTATTTTTGATTAATTATCGTTAATTAATTATTGTTAATTGTTAGGATAGAGGTGTTGTAGTTTTTTTTATTTATTGCTGGCATACGCCGGACATGTTGGTTGTTAATTAATTAATTGGTAGGATAGAGGCGTTGGAGTTATTATTGGTAGGATAGAGGTGTTTTTATTCATCAATTAGGGCGCTGTAGTTTATTTGCTGAAGCATAGAGCCACCCGGGGCTCGCGCTCCACGTCTTTCTCCTCCGGATGCCCGATAGTAAATGACACAAGCTTCTCCAGCAGGGGCTCGCTGCCTTCTGATGACCAACTTAGCCTTTCACTTTTCCCTCCCCAACCCTCTTCCTCAGAGCCGGGGTTGTTCATCCCTCCCCCGGTCATTACCTTCTGGGGGGTGACGTACCGAGCAATAACCTCCATTCACCTTGAGGAGTCATTGTGTTTCTCAAAATAGACACCTGTAAGGCAGCTCTGAAAACTCCCGTTAAACGGCAGTCACGCTTTTACATCCCATAAAAGTGGACGGCCCAACAGCTCTCTCACACAAACAACCAACTTGTTGGTACCTGGAGGGAGGCTCCTCCGCCCAAATATTATAGATATTGAAATAAAACTATAGTTTGTAAGGCGTGTGCTGCTACCCACGTTTAAAGTGAAAACACCCATTTTATTCTTCAGCCCAATTATAATTTAATGCTCGCAATTATATTTCGGAGGAATAATATATAGCTCTTATATTGAATTTAATGTTCGCAACTATATCCCTATGAAAGTTTAAGCCCACACATCAATGCACTCAACATTTGCGAGAGTACCTTCAGATGCACTGAGGGAGGGTAGGTTTGAGCGACGCCCGTTTGCACGGTTAATTTACTGTTCTATAGCTAAGTTAGTTTGTAAGTCGTGTGCTGATATAATCTGCGTGTCTAGATTGGATTCGAACCAGAGACCATCAAATTACTACGCGCATTACCAACGGCACGATTAGTTAGTTACCCCTTAATAGGCGATAACACCGCACAACTTCGACTCAATGTTAATAATTCTCTCGCCCTCTTCAAGAGCGGACTAAGTACAGATAAATTAAATGGCTAATCCTCGGTAATTGTATCTGTATAACGAATATGAAAACGGGTATTTAGCTTATCATTGCACGTAACATAAAGAATGACCACATGGTTTAAGGCGCTACTATAGCAAAAGACTATACTACTAAATATGAGAGGAAGTCGGAGTTTTAAGCGGTTGCTATACTAATTACGCTAATAGATCAGCTGTGAGCTTGTTCATTCTGTGCAGGGGTGCCGCAAGATTTTAAGGGGGGGAATATATTAATAAAATATAAATAAAAATCTTAGAACACATTAATGAAAATAAAGAAATGGAAGAAAATTTTGTCTTACAGTGTTTTTGTGAATTGCACTTGTCACAGACCCCAGACAAAGCTATTGCAACATTAAAATCCAAACCAATAAAGTCTTGAGAATGATTTGCGTGTTGTGTTGTCAACAATTAGGACAGACTGAGGACTATGTGCTCTGAATAATCACAAGTCTCACATTAATAAAACAATTCTACTATTATTTGACTAGAGTAATCTCACATTGTGTTTGGCTAGTGTGCTAATTTATTGGTTTCCAAAACAATTTATCTCTATCTCTATGTGAATAAATAGCCAAAGCTATTAAGGTGTATTTTAGGAGGGTTAACACCACACGAGTGACATATTACGAAAATTTGAAATATGACACCTGGACACGGAAATCAAACCCGGGACCTCTGGTTTAGTACGCAAAAGCTCTGACCACTGAGCTATCCAGGATTCGTTCCGTGCTCAGGGTCATTCTTCACTCATATTTAAGGCAGTGGAACAGAGCATCGAGCAGGCACCTCCGTCCACTTCGCTGGGTCGATGCCGACTACCGAAATAACGGGATTTACAAAGGGACTTATGGACAGATCTGTGTTGCGCATGCGCAGAGACACATTAGAGTATTAGGTCATTACGGACGGCAGGCTCTTTGAAGAGGGTATAAATAGAACCCGCGCATTACATTTGGTCATTTCAATTTGTGATTGACGCCGCCGAACATCGAAAAAATGAGTTTCGAGTCGCTAGAAAATTTTCTAAATTTGGTAAGTTTTTTTCTTTATATTTTAACTGGTGTTTTTTTTGTTGACTAATACAGCTGGGGCGTACAATGGTGTTCTTCTTTTTTTGTTAGTTGAAGAGCCCCCAACAGCTGTCGATGGTGTACAACCGGTGGGTTCCGACCCTCTAGAGCAGTTGGCAAACTTTGATGAAAATGGGATCTGTGTGGCAGATGCCAATGCGTCTATGGGTAACTTAATAGCTTACAATATTTTAGAGACTTGTCGGTGCTTTTTTCCCACCTTAAATGCTAATTAATATGTATTTATTTAATTTCAGACTATTGGGATCCATTCGGTTTGGATGTGGGGCTTCAGGGGGTGTCATCATCTACCCCACAGGAGTCGCAAGGACGTGCTGTGCATGACGTCAGAGTCGCAGCCCCCTTGCCGTTCCAGCCGGTCCTCGCATCAGACCCCGACATCCTAAACGTCGCAGCATCCCTGCCGTTTCAGGCGGTCCTCACCTCAGACCCAGACATCCTGGCACCTGCGCCTCTCTATGTTGGAGGAAATGAGCACTCCACTGTTTGGGCAGATTTGGACACCCTTGACCACCTGCTATGTAAGTAACATCTACACGTAGCCATCCACTAGTTTGAAAATAGCCTGTGTGTGTGTAAGCTCTCTCTCTCTCGCACAAACACCGTTATATCGTCGCTAGCTCGATCCCTTTAGGTCCGTTGACTAATTCAAGTACACTAATTTGGCTGCGCGCGCACAGCTTGCACCGTGTAAACAGACAAGCAAGCTACTAACATGCAAGTCTACTTGCAACTGAAAAAAATGTTGGTCACCTTCTAAACTTTACTAATGCAAGTAGACAATTCAATATGGCGGCTACTAAAGAAGTGGTTGAACGGGGGACACATATTTGTGGAATGTTATGAAAAGAATGAGTTTTTGTGCAATTTTAAGCACCGAATTTATAAAGATAAGAATGGGAGGGATATTGCACTAGAGGATATTGTAAAGTTATATCAGGTGTACATAAAGTTTCCAAAATAAAATTTTAGGCCTACGTAAATTGTACAAATGTTCCTTTTGAGAGATATTATTTAATATCGGTAAGCAAATGATATCAATAATTTTAACAAACAATTATTTCCTACCACTCAACGTGGCATGTGTAATTTTTTATATAGATCGCAAAATATAACTTTGTAGTAACGTGATTAGTTCCGCCAACATAATATTCGCGTTATCGGCAAGTAAGGTATGAATGCCCGGTGTTTTTCACGCGAAATCTTCAGCACGTTTTCCAATCCCCATATTTGACATTTTAATTATAAATGTTCAGCCCACACACTTCAAACACTTTGTAGTAATGCTTTGGAATCTTGAGTAGATAAATAATATAAGATTACTATCGTATAGCAAACCAAATAGTCTATATTTAAGCCAATCTACAAATTAATGAATTATTATTTTTAAGGAATAATTTAGGCCTAGCATTTAACAAAATATTTTGTTATTAGTATACCAAAATTTAAAACAAGGTTTAAAAAACCTGCGTTAGGCCTATTTAAAAAAAATGCAAAACAAATTAATTAAGGCCAATTATTAATTTAAAAAATATATATTTTAGACCTAGCTAGAATTTAACAAGATATTTTGTTATTAGTATACCAACATTTAAAACAGTGTTGAAAAAATCTGGTTTGGACCTATTTGAAAATATGCCCTACCGAGTTTGGTTGTATTGGGATTTATTGACCTTATTTGAGTTTAATTTTATTTAACATGTATGCTAAATAAGTTAACAAATCAAGTAAAATAATTTAATAATTATTTGGGAATAACTAAAATATATTTTAATGTATTAAGTAACAAGAATTTTTTTTTTTGACCCGACATAGACTCACAAACTTTTCACTTTTTAATTCAGACATGTGGCTCAATCTTTAAGTTAAAAATCTAACCGAGCTTTGGAAAAAAGTAACGGCTCTAAAATATAATATTCAAGGAGAAAAAAATGCTTTACCGACGTGTGTTGAGACATATTTTTTTTTCGGCCATTTTACAGGAGTATGTAATTTGTAGAAATTATAACAGATAGCGCTAGCAAACAGTTTAGACCAGGCGACAGACGGATGAGTTTCTTGATGGTTGCTACCCCCCTGGGAGTATATGTGAGCATAGTTTGTGGCGAGTAGGGCGGGTTGATTATGCCCTCATTATAAAGGCTTCAACGGGCGGGTTTCTTGATGGTTGCTACCCCCTGGGAGTGTATGTGAACATAGTTTGTGCCGAGTACTGCGTTTTGCCTAACCCCTCATTATGCACGCTTAAAAAAAACGCTCAATTCATTATGAGAAGATAATACCCTAAACTGATCAAATATATATTTTCCCAGGTCGAAAATAAAATCTGCGGCTCTTTGTGCAATAAATCTTCACATTAATTACTGATGTACGTAGTTGAACAAATTCAGCCGTAAAGTATCTTAAGACGTAAGCGCTGTTGATAAAATGACTTGTTTTAATTACAGAAATAAATTTCGCTTAGGGTTGCCTTGGCAATCAATTATGTGACATATTATATTAATAATAAATGTATTAAAGATATAAGTTTGAGTTTCAAACCTTACCAGAGTAAAATAGCCGTGTTTTTTTCACTCTCACTTCAAACAAATGCTGACTCTGTAAGTTTTATGCTTAGAGAAAAAATTTAACATATTATATTAATACCGAAAATATTAAAGGGATGAGTTCGATGTTCAAATCTCACCAGGGTGTTTTTTTTTTCACATTCCCTTCACGCAAATGCTGCCTCTGTGGGTTTGAGTTAAAGCAATTATGTTTGTGACAATTCTTACTTTGACATGTATTATAGTTGAAATGGAGGCCGGAAATGGAGGGACGACCACAACAGCCCCACCGCCAGCTATGGGGCCACTCCAACCCAACGCCGCCGCACCGTCCCAGCGCCAGGGAGACGGGGTTCGAGCCCCGGTGCCCTCGTCTGGCGTTACATCTTCACCCCTGCCTCTACGCCAGGGAGAGGGCGTTCGAGACCCGGTGGCGGCGAGGGAGATGGGGCCCATGGAGCTGCCGATAGCGGGACCGTCTTCTGCCCCTCAACACGGAATTAGTGGCTCTGTTAATCAGGTAGGTGGGGAATTGCAAAATGGCGTCCCTCTTCGCATCATCGAAGAGAGGATTAAACAATTGAGGCGTTTCTTTTATACTGGTAGAGAAATTACCGCACATCTTGTTGCACCAGCAAGCGATCGTGACGCATTAAGCTGGCTTGAAGAACAAATTACTAATTTGCTCCATCGGTTGCAGGACCATGGCGTTAGCGCCGATGACCACGCAGGCTTACTTTTGAGTAGCACTGACTCAACGTTAAGCCCTGTGTATGTCTCATTTAGACGAGCAGACCAGCTAGACGCTAGAGCGGTGCTTGATAATGTAAGTCGGGTGTTGCAAAGTAATAGTTTGTTTTTGAGTACAGCACCACTGTACGTTAAACTCTGCCACTTTAAGGAGCCTCGCGGGAGTGGACGTTATTGTGATAAACTCTCTCCCGCAAGCACATATAGCCGTAATAACAAAGGGATCATTACGATTCAAAATGACGACACACTTTGTCTTGCCCGTGCATTGGTTGTCGCCAAAGCTATATGTGACAATAAAAGAGAACCAGGATGCATGGACGTGAACACCTTTAGACAAATCAAAATGGGTCGACCTATTCAAAAACTCGAAGCAGAGGAACTATGCCGTGATGCCCGTGTGAATCTTTTGAAAGGTGGTGGGCTCACTGAGCTGAAACCATTTCAAGCATACCTTTCCGAATACAAAATCACCGTGTTCAGGGAACGTCGGGGGAGACAGGTCTTTTATGAGGGGCCTACTCCCTCCGAACATTCCTTTAAGGGGCACCTTGATTTGTATTTTCACGACGATAAGCAAAACCATTTTGACGTCATAACATCCTTGACAGCCGCATTTAAGTGCTCGTACTTTTGCCGCGAGTGTCGTGTACCGTTCAACACAAAGAACGAGCACAAATGTGAATCCGCGTGCAAAAGTGCCACGCTAAAGCGGTTTGTAGCGGAGGCCGATCTGTGGTCTGTAAAGACTGCGGGCGTTGGTTCACAAATCAGACGTGCTTTGATAACCATAAACGTCCCGGGTTTTTCAGCGGTCACAGATCGGTCTGTGATGTCAAAAAAGTTTGCGAGGTATGCGGGCAATTTTTCAGTTTGGAAAAATCAAATTTTTCACATAGGTGTTATGAGACTTTTTGTAGAGTATGCGAGACCCATCGCCCTTTGGCCATTTCTGTTATATGAAGCAGGCCCCATCCAAGCCGTCACTGGAAAAGAGTAATTTCATGTTTGTATTCTACGATTTTGAATGCAGACAAGAAACGCTTCTTCAAGGTGCGGCAGGCACGTACTTGCACAAACCTAACCTATATGTCATGCAAACGTGTTGTAGGGCCTGTGTTCATATAGATGCAAATGACTATCATTGCACCGACTGTGGGGGCGATAGGACTCGCATATTCAAGGGTGATACCACAATGGCCCAATTTTTTGAATTTATAGAACAAATTAAAGCTTCAAAATTTAAGGATATCACCCTCCTCGGCCATAACGCTAAATCCTATGATGGAAATTTTATTTTAAAATATATGATGGAGGTTAAAAAATGGACTCCAGGACTTATAATGAACGGTGGGAAAATCATGTCCATGCGTTACGGCCCGCTCCACTTTATTGACTCACTGAACTTTCTCCCAATGTCGCTGTCCAAATTGCCCAAAACTTTCGGCTTGGACGAGTCTTTGGACAAGGGACATTTCCCCCATTTTTTCAATAAAAAAGAAAACGCGGGGTATAGGGGTCCCTTGCCGCCAAAGGAGGACTACGGCATCGGCGAGATGTCAGTTGAGGGAAAGGAGCACTTTGAGAAGTGGTATGACGCGTTGGTCAAAGATAACTATGTCTTTGATTTTAAACGCGAGTTAGAACTGTATGTGTGTGAAAGATGTAGAGATCTTACGGAAGGCATGCCTGAAGTTTAGAGAGATGCTCATGGAGAAAGCAAAGGTGGATCCTTTCAGAGAGGCGTGTACGATAGCTGGAGCGGCCATGTTGGTTTACCGCCGAAGTCATCTTAAGGAGAATACTATCGGTATTATCCCTAACGGTGGCTATCGGTGCGCAGACCAACAGTCGCACGTCGCTGTACAATGGCTCTGCTGGGAGGCCCATCAACGCGGTGTCTCTATTTTTCATGCGGGTAACGGCCGTGAGGAATATGTGTTAGGGCGACGTGTAGACGGTGTTGTTAAAGCTGGAGAAACCACCACCGTCTTCCAGTTTTGGGGCTGTTATTGGCACGGGTGCCCTCTATTACCCTGACAGGACCACCCCCGTCAAAAATAGCCCCACGAGACCATGGAGACGCGTTATGAAGCGACCATGGCTTGTTTGGAAAAGTTTAAGAATGCCGGCTACACGGTCGTAGAGATGTGGGAGTGCATGTTTAATGCGATGAAACGCACAGACAAGGACTTGCAGCAATTTGTACTCCTGCACGAGGTGTATACCAAGGAACCTCTCAGTCCCAGGGATGCATTCTTTGGCGGGCGTACAAATTGTATCAAGCTCTTCCACGAAACAGACCTTTCTTGTGGGGAGAAGATCAAGTATTTGGATGTGTGTTCATTGTATCCATACGTTTGTAAGTACAAAAAATACCAGTCGGCCACCCCAAAATTCACTTGGAACCAAATTGTCCGTCTATAGATCAAGTAGAAGGCATAGCCAAAGTTACAGTGACGCCTCCACGAGATTTATTCCTGCCCGTATTGCCTACATGGCTGCATGACAAGCTAATGTTCATCTAGTGCAGGAAATGCGGAGAGGAGTAAAACCAAGGCGCGTGTTAGCACAACGACAAAAAAGATCGCTGGTTGACAGGCGTCTGGGTGATTGACGAGATCCGGAAAGCCGTTGAGAAAGGCTACACCGTTGAAGCAGTGCACGAAGTGTGGGAGTACAATGTATCTGTTTATGACCGTCAGACGAGTTCTGGCGGCCTGTTTCACGGGTACATTGATACTTTTTTGAAAATTAAACAAGAAGCCAGCGGATTGCCAGAGTGGTGTACCTCACAGGAGGAAAAGTTAGCTTACATTCAAAATTATGAGGAAAGGGAAGGGGTAAAACTAGATTTCGGCTCTGTTTGTAAAAACCCTGGTCTCCTCACTCTGGCTAAACTTTTTTTAAATTCTTTATGGGGAAAGTTTGGGCAAAGACCCGATTTACCACACGTAGCCGTTGTCAACGACTATCAGGGCGGCCACAAGTACCTGACGGATCCGTACATCACCGTGGACAGCGTGATTGATGTAAATGAAGAGGTTATGTTCCTCAATTACAAGGATGCGCGTGACGCGTTGCGCCCTAACCCTAACACGAGTGTGGCGGTGGCGTGCTACACGACTGCTATGGCTAGGTTGCACTTATACAGCATCCTTGAACAATTGGGGGACCGCGTTTTATATCATGATACAGATAGCGTTCTATTCACTGAACGCCCGGCGATTGGAGTCCACCGACCGGAGACCTTTTAGGTGACCTCACCGATGAACTTCAGGATTACGGTCCGGGAAGCTACATTAGCGCCTTTGTATCTGGTGGTCCCAAAAATTACGCTTACCGAGTTTGTGTTGGCGGCGATCCTGCCAAAACAAAAACGGTGTGCAAGGTTCGCGGGATCACCATAAACTATGGCAACCGGAACAATGTTAATTTTGAAGTTTTGAAAGGGATGGTCACCGAACAGGCTGCGGAAAGATACATACAGATACCGCACAAAATTGTAAGAAATGGTCTTGCGACTGTATGTACCGTTTCGCAGACTAAAGTCTACCGGCCCGTGTACATCAAACGCCGGATAACAGATGATTTTAATACGTTGCCGTTTGGGTATCAGAGTCCTTGTAAACGCGCTCGCCACGAATAAAGGTGATCATTTAGACGGGCTGAATAATCATCTTTTTTTTCTTTCACTCTAGACAGTTCCACTGACATACCATTTTTCAAAGATTTGAGATTTTTTTTTCATATTTTTTTCTGCATGAAAACAAGCATATTTATTTTTCATTTTTTATGCACCCGGGTTACTTTTTTATATTTTTTATTTGCCAGTACAGTCCTCTGCCTACCTGATTTTTTTCTAGTCAGTTAGTTGCTTGTATATATTTTAATTTTAGTCAAATGTTTGTATATATATATATATATATATATATATTTATTTTAAATCTAATACATAGTTTGTATATATATTTTTTTTCTGATAAACTGATTGTATATATTTTATTTTAAATCTAATACATTGTTTGTATATATTTTTTTTTCAGTCAAATATGATAGACTGATTGTATATATTTTTATTTTACATCTATTCACATATATATTTATTTTCTTTTAGTACCGAGGCCACTATTCCCCCTATATTGTAAATATTCACAGTATACTTTTCACTGTGTGTAAACAAAACCAGCTATGTTTATACAAACAATTATATATTGTAAATATTCACAGTATACTTTACACTGTGTGTATACTTTTTTCCTGATTGTAAATAAATATTGTAAAAATTGTTATGTTTGTGTTTTAACGTCTACACCCGCACCTCCCTCCTATCCTATAAATATAAGCTCATATAGCTTATAAGCTCAGTCTCAAACATTATGGACAAGATGAAACATCCATTTTCGGCCATCATAAGCGGCCCGTCCGGCTGTGGAAAGTCACATTTTGTAGCAGACTTTATCCGTCACTTGGACACAATGTGTGACGTTAAATTTGATAAAATCACATGGTATTATGCTTTATGGCAACCGGTATTCGAACAAGACGGGACAAGTCCCCACGTCATATTCTGTAAGCGTTTGCCGGAAATGGATGATGTCTGTAATGACTCTCCACAGCTGATTATATTGGACGACTTGATGCGTGAACCCAATGAAGTGGTCGTCGATCTTTTCACCAAAGGATGCCACCATCAAAATATTAGCGTCATGTACCTTACACAAAATATATTCCATCAGGGCAAGGGCCAAAGAGACATTTCCTTAAACGCACATTATATCGTGCCATTTAAAAATCCCAGGGATAAAGCTCAGATTCAACACTTTGCACGACAAGTCTGTCCTGAAAATCCCCGTGTTTTACAAGAGGCTTACACCGATGCTACAAGTACGCCTCACGGCTATATATTGCTAGATTTCAAACAAGGTACACAAGAATGGTTCAGATATAGAACCCGCACAAATGTCGGCTGCTGCATGTATCTACCGCGCAAAAGCTATAAAAACACCGACACTTCCCGCTTACAGATCATTTCATAACCATGAGTCCCAAATTGCTGAAGCAGGCACCTCTGCTACGTGCGATGTATCGCATGAACCCGCAGCAACGTGTCGCCTTGATGAAAACGGCCGACAAGAAACTGGTTGACTCTGTTTGCGAGTGTGCCTACAACACTTTAAAAGGACGGGTACCGCTGAAAAATGCGCAGAGGACAAAGTTACGTGCTCACAAGCAGGTGTTGCGCAAGCTGGTCAAACGAGGAGAGTGCTGGAAGAAGAAGAGACGACTACTCGTTCTTGCCCTTACTTTTAGCCCCTTTAATCAGCGGGGTCCTTGGTTCCTTATTCAACAAGTAAATAATGGAACACACGAAAAAGATGATATTGGTGTCCCCGGAAACATTACACCGTTACGAGCAACACCACCAACAAACGGCTTCGGCAACAAATCTAGTGGTCTCTGAGTTGGACAAGGAAATGGAATAAATCTTCGCTTCAAAACTTGACGACAAGTCTAAATGGACTTTATACCAACAAGTGCTACAGCGCTATCTACACTTTAGTCAACACCCACCGCCATATGAAACCGCCACCACTACCACCCCTGAAGTGTCTGTACTTCCCATCCCAACTGTACTTAATACTGTACCAGCACAGGCACGTAAAAAAGCTGAACTTTTACTAGAACATATTAAGTCCCGAGGCGGCATCTCTTGGGACTCAAACGGAGAAGTGAGTATTCAAGATACGCCTCTTCGTGGATCCAATATTGTGGATTTAGTCAACGATCTGGTCAGAGCAAGAAGACACAGCGAACCGTCAGGGTGGCGAGAGTTTCTCACGGCGCTGCAAAATATAACGTTCCGAAAGAATTTATTGTGAACCCGAAACGTTTGGCGCTCATTAGAGATCCGACGCCCGTACCACAACCACTTACACCGTCGCAACGCCCAAAGAAGAAGAAACTGAAGAGAGTGGACGAAAACCGGTGGCTGCCGTTCAGAGCTTAATGGAACGTCTAGCCGACATCTACAACGACCCTTCTCATCCTGCAGGGTTTGCAGGGGCGGCGTCGCTCATAAAGGCGTCCAAAAAAGATCCCGAAAAAGTACGAGAATGGCTTCGTGCGCAGGACGCTTATACCTTACACAAACCTGTGCTAAAAAAAATTTCCACGCAACAAGTACGTGATGTCAAACATTGACGATCTCTGGCAAGCCGATCTCAATTATATAAGAAGTCTTAGAAA
Source organism: Timema cristinae (assembly GCA_039000515.1). Taxonomy (NCBI): domain Eukaryota; kingdom Metazoa; phylum Arthropoda; class Insecta; order Phasmatodea; family Timematidae; genus Timema; species Timema cristinae. The sequence continues at coordinate 27,500 of JBCFYV010000416.1, read as the reverse complement.
ATACAACGACGGTGCAGTGTACTTGCTCACCACCATCGACGTGTTTAGCAAGATGGCCTGGGTGAGGACGCTTCCCTCCAGGACGGGGAACGTCGTGAGAGACTCATTTCGGGACATTTTTAAACAAAGTGGCCGAAAACCTCTAAGTTTACAGTCGAACTAAGGTGAAGAGATCACGGCACGTCTAGTCCGGAAATTTATCAAGCAAGAAGGCGTGCATTACTACACCACTAATAATCCGGACGTAAAGGCAAGCGTCGTGGAACGATTGAATATAACTCTAAATGGACGCATGTGGTGGGCGCTACTTTACCAAAAATAACACGTATCGGTATGTAAACGTCCTCCAAGATCTAGTCGACGCTTACAACGGCGCAAAACATTCCAGTATCAAGATGGCGCCTACCGACGTTTCAGAAACTAATGTTCTTCAAGTCAGAGATATTCTGTACGGCAAAAGGCATCCAAACTGGAATAGTAAGGCGAAAATATAAGTAATTGCCACGGTGCGTATTAGCAAATCCAAAATGCTGTTTGAAAAGGGCTACGAAAGCAATTGGAGCGAAGAGATTTTCAAAGTCAGTAGTGTCGTGTTGCGACAAGCTGTCGTCTACAGACTCACAGATCTTGACGGCGAAGAAGTGGAGGGGACGTTTAACGAACCTGAATTGCAACGCGTACGTCTCCCTGAAACTTTTAAAGTTGATAAAATACTACGTGTCAAGGGTAAAGGCGCCAGAAAGAAAGTGTACGTGCAGTGAAAAGGTTACCCCGTTAAGTTTAATTCCTGGATTCCCGCCAGTTACGTCAGCGCACTACCATGAAGGACCAATTTTACATCACTTTGCCGAGCGACAGCTCTATGGGATATTTCCCGAAAAATACCCTCACGAATTTCACCACGCAACTTCCTTACCGTCTTACACTCGAAGGGCGGTGGGAAGTCGCTCTGGCTGAATTTCAATATCCCTGTTCTTTCACCACCGTACCCGAGGGTCAAAATATTGTATGGTACAACTGGGTGGACGCTAACGGCGTGGAACAAATATTCAAGGATCATATCCCTGCTGGAAACTACAGCACTATCCACGAATTGATCAAAGCTCTAAACGAAGTAGAGGCTTTTAAAGAGGATTCCGGAGTTGTATTCAAGTACACAAACCCCAACAAAAAAGTGGAAGTTATCTCTTCTTCACCAAATATACAGCTGTTGACTCTATCAAGCCAACTAAGTCTACAGCTCGGTTTCGATCCTAAGACTAATCTGATAAAAGTACCAAAGTCTCCGTACGCCGCCAACATTCTACTAGGCCTGCCCTCGCAAATGTACATCTACACGGATATCGTCGAGCCTCAGCCCGTGGGTGACATTGTGGCACCGCTGTTACGTATCGTCGGCATCAACAACGTAAACTATCTCTACGGCATACATAAGACAGTTAGCTACGACCCGTTGCACTACATGCCGGTGCTGAGAAGGGAAATTGAAAGCTTGGAAATCAATATAAGAACCGACACGGGTGAACCTGTACCATTCGAGTTTGGAAAAGTATGCGTGAAACTTCATTTTCGACGCTGCTCAACATGAACTGTCCCTACCAAAGATACTACATCAACCAGGCTGGAACGGGAATATCTTCGATCTACCAAGGTGTTCCCTATCAAAGAGGGCATGGGATAGGAAGTTTTTTCAGTGGTCTTTTCAAAAGCGTCGTACCGTTGCTGAGAAGTGGCGCTAAAGCCATCGGAAAACAGGCGCTTCATACGGGTATCGACGTGCTCTCCGACGTTGCCAATCAAGGGCGTCCTTTCAAAGAGGCCCTACGGCAACGTGTCGGCGAGGCTGGAACAAACTTGAAACGCAAGGCTGAACAGAAGATCAACACGCTGATGACCGGCTCAGGCTATAAAGGGCGTCGTAAGAAGCAACGACGTCATTCTAAGGTCGTCACCCGACGTAAAAAGGTCAAGAAAGAAGCTAAAGATATTTTCAGTTAAAATGTCGTTTCTACACCCCAGTCCTGCGAGTGTGCCAGCAGTGAACTCGATCTCTTTTCCGTGCCACCCACTCAAACCAGTCTTAAAAGTGGGCAATGGCTCCAGTACAAACCTGTCTCTTCCCTCAGCGATGATTCACCCATCGAACTTACCGTTACCGGACAGGGCGAGTTCTATATCGATCTTTAACAGACTATGCTCTATCTCCGTGCGGCCATCATGAAACCCGATGGTGGCGCTTTCACAGAGGTGGATCAGATCGCTCCCGTCAACAATTGGCTGCATTCTCTATTCACGTAGGTGGACGTGTTTTTAAACCAAAAACTAGTATCAACGCCCAGCAACACGTATGCCTATATTTCGTACATTGAGACGCTGCTCAATTACAACAGCGAAGCAAAAAGAACGCATTTGACTTGCGGTCTGTGGTTCGCAGACACCTCCGGAACCTTTGAGGAGGCTGACGCCAACAACAAGCAGTCGCAGTCTCACCACAAAAAGTAAGAGGGTGGATATTTTGGGGTATCTACACGGCGACGTGTTTAACCAAGAGAAATACCTTTGGAACGGCGCCGAACTCCGAGTCCGGTTGGTCCGTTCCAGAGACGGGTTTAGTCTTATGGCGGTCCCTGAACTCCCTCACTTTAAGGTTCACATCGTTGAAGCCGGCCTTCTAGTGAGGCGTGTCAAAGTAGCACCTTCTATACTGTTGGCACACGCCAAGCATTAAATGTCAGTCCCGCAAAGTATCCCATCACCCGTGTGGAAGTAAAAACACTCACTATTCCTACGGGCGTGCAAGGGAAATCGCTGGACAACGTATTCACCGGCCAGTTACCCAAACGGTGCATCGTGGGATTTGTGTCAAACGCTGCGTTCAACGGAGACGCCACCAAGAAGCCGTTCAACTTTCAAACCTACGACATGAACCATTTCTCGCTGTACGTGGACGGGGAACAAGTATCGTCGAAACCGTTACAGCCCGATTTTTCAAACGGACACTATGTCATGTCCTACCACAAGCTGTTTTCTGGAACGGGTATCCATTTCATGAACGAGGGTAGCGACATCACACGAGAAGCCTTCCCCAAGGGATATCATCTCATGGCTTTCGATCTCACACCTAATCTGTCCGCCCACATGACATCACATTGGAATTTGACGAGACACGGTTCTCTGAGCATCGAAGTGAGCTTCACCCGAGCTCTCACCGAAACCGTCAACTGTATCGTGTACGGGGAGTTTGCCAACATCATCACCATTGAAAAGGACAGAAACGTTGGGACCGATTATGGAAGTTAATATAAACAGCTTCCCGCCCCTTACCCCCTTCATTTAAACTATGGACGTCATTGTGGATTTCCAGAGCTTCATCGACGACAACAACGAGTTTATCGTCAAGGAACTGAGTGTTTTATCTGTATGCGGCACATTACTTCAACACTGGGTGTTAAAACCTCCATACGCTATCGAAGAACTTTCCACCGATGCCCGAAAGAAAGCCGACTATATAGTCAACAATCGGCACGGTATCACCTGGGATTACGGTGATGTGGATTACAGCCTGCTCGAATCCCTCATCTCCCGTGCCACAGCGCGTGCAGAAACCGTCTACGTCAAGGGGTCAGAAAAGAAAAAGTTTCTAGTCAAATATACGTCTACACCCATCGTAGATCTGTACGACAGAGGTTGTTCGTCACTGAAAACACTTAAATTGGGTCGCACCATGTGCATGGCACATAGTTCTGTATGGAATTTCTGCTCTGCCTCTATCGTCTGGGGACTTCAAGACTGGATGATAGAAGATGGACACGCACACCATAAGACGTGCGCTGAAAACAAGTCCGTGGTTCCGTTCTGTACGGTCGGGTGTTTTCCCTGCTGATCAACTACCCGCAAGAATAGCTCGACCTGCCGCTCTAGTCATAAACACCGATCCGCACACCAAACCTGGGACGCATTGGGTCGCCATCTTTATCGACAAGAACGGCGTGGGAGAATACTTTGACAGTTATGGTTTTCCACCGCGTATAAAGTCACATCAGGCATTTATACGCAAAAACACTTTTCGCACGTCCCATAGTAAGCTACAACTTCAGAGCATCGCATCAGACGTTTGCGGCCATTACTGTCTCATGTACCTTCTCTATCGCTCCCAGAACATTCCGCTGAAAACTTTCCAAAACCTATTCTCGCCCACCAATCATACAGCCAACGACGCTAAGGTGGTGAGATATTACAATAGATTTTTCAAGACTGTAAGGCATGTCGCCCTTCAAGAGGCCGTGTCCAGACGGCGTGCGCCTATAAAAAGGGCGTCCCGGTGGTGTGCCGGCCATAACCACTGAGCATCATGGAAGGTCAAGATGTTTGCGGTAGCAAAGGAAAGCCTGCGAGACCACTCGCCGTCACCAGTATTTTCAACACATTGTTCCCGCTGGATGGAGTCGACGCCAAGAGAATCATCGTCGGCATGAGTGTCAAGAACAACTTTACGCCCTATGTCCAACTAGAAAAATGTGGAGGGAACTGCGCCGTGTTTAACCGTACAGAATGGCAAGAACTGAGCACCTAAAAGTCGGTCATATCAAAGTTTTTCACCAACACTCAACCTCCTCAGAAGATTAGCCTGACTAATCACGAAATTTCTCTGAGACGTATGTGCGGTGACCGTATGGTCGTCATCAACGAGAAACAAGACGCCGGAATCAAACGGGTTGCCTATCTAGCACCTAGCTGGGCGCGTCTTTGTGAGGTGTGGGACCTCATCGACGTCACCGTCAACCGACGGGACATGTGGTCGACACCCGTCGCGCGCTATTGCAACAATTTGATCGACACACTCGTCGTGGGTGTATGCGACACGCTAACAGAATCGACGGATGTCATCGACCTAGAACAACCTACGGTGGAAACGCACATCAAAAACCTGGATCTTATCAGTGCTACTTACTATACACGTCAAGTCATCGGTTTGGACTATTACATGTTGGATTGTGAACTAAAAACAATTTTACTAACGCATCTAAGGAACACTGTAGAAAAACGTATGAACGAATATATGCGTCATTCCTGTAAAAATGTATAATTGTGATGTTTAATAAATAAATATATATTTGTAACATCTGTGTTTTATTTACGAGTCCCAACTTGCCTTGTCTGCCCGACAACCCGATGCCCCGGGTCAATATCTAATCTTGTCTCAACATGTCTTGTCTGCCCACCAACCTGGCGCCAGGGTAAACCCACTGCCAGGGTCAATGACCTTAATATCTATTCTTGTCTCAACTTGTCTTGTCTGCCCGACTACCTGGCGCCAGGGAAAACCCGCTGCCCGGGTCAATATATATTCTTTTCCCAACTTGTCCTGTCTGCCGGCCAGCCCAACGCCAGGGTTGCGACATAACACGCGATGATTACGTCATAGGGAAAAAACCCAAGTTGTCCGGTGCGATAGCTGCGGCAGGAGGAACATTTCCATGCATTTCGACAGACGCTACGAAACAAACAATTTTAGTAGACTTGTGACGGGGGTAGTGGCCCTCAACTGCGGATTCCGAGGCCCCTGATTGTGCATAATTAGAGATGCTAGAGTTGCGACATAACACGCAATGATTACGTCATAGGAAAAACCAGGTTGCTGAGATCACGACCTATTCTTGTCCCAACTTGTCTGCCCGCCAACCTGTCGCAAGGTGTCGGTGTTCATTCTAGGCCAGGCAGCCGTAGCGCAAGCTTCGTGCCGAGCCCTCCTGCCGCAACGTCAAGGACTCTATGCCCAAAAATAAACTACAACGCCCCAAAACTCCCTACCAATTAATTAATTAACAAACGGCGAGCCCCGGGTGGCTCTATGCTTCAGCAAATAAACTACAGCGCCCTAATTGATGAATAAAAACACCTCTATCCTACCAATAATAACTCCAACGCCTCTATCCTACCAATTAATTAATTAACAACCAACATGTCCGGCGTATGCCAGCAATAAATAAAAAAAACTACAACACCTCTATCCTAACAATTAACAATAATTAATTAACGATAATTAATCAAAAATAACCAACATGTCCAGGGTTTGTTGGGGGGAGGGGCAGGAGGAGGGGAAAGTATGTCAGGGGCGGGAGCAGGGGGCGGGAGGGGTGGGAGCGGAATAACGGTAAAAAAACAACCCCCAAATATAGACCGTTTTCGATATAAACGCTCTGAATATGTTACATATAGGCAGTTTTATGTATGAATGACTGGTATGAAACGCCCCGAACACTACTGGTAGGTATGATGAAGGGACTTAAGGAAATGCATTTGTAATAACGAATATAGAAACCAGCACCATTGACTGACTGAGCTAATGCACGGGTCTCGAACATTGTTGACGGGGAGGCCAGGGTGTGAATCTTAGCTTGGTAAACTGAAAGTTGTTTGTTCCTCATATTATGTGATTTATGAATGTGTTTCTAATCCATCCTCTCTGGCACAAATGTAGGTTCACTTCCTATTAACTACTCTCCTCATCTTTACTAAATTAAATTAAGCCGTTAATATACCATATGCTGAGACAGGATATGGGAAACCCACTGTGAAAAACTACATGTGGAGGAACCAACCCCAGAGTACCTGGCCAGGATACGAACATCCACCTCGCCATCACTGGCATCCAGTCAAAATTGAAGTTGACGCCTTAGCCATAGGGTCCATCCTTGTGCTTACATTTTTGTGAACCCCGGATTACTTATAGTTTCATTTCTTAAATAAATATAAACCATTACTTGTGTACATGCCAGATTTGAAATAGGCCCTAATAATTGTTTATTATTGATATAATAATTAAAATTACTTATTTACAATTATATTAAATTACAACAATATAAACTTAATCTTATCTTTTATCAGCGGTACACACTCCTTAAAAAAAATTAGAAAGTGTGTGCGTGCTTCTTTCGACATTGAATCTTACAACAACATCCAGGAGAGATGATTATTTCAAATAGGTATATTCGAAAACTGAACCTTCAATTTCAAGTATTTATGTTTTATTAATAGGCCTAATTCACTAATAGCCTTGGATTTATAATTACCTGGTGGTCAAGGGGTAAGGTGTCGGGTTTCTGAGCTAGGGTCCGGGGTTCAATCCTTGGTCCCAGCACAGATTTATTTGATTGCCAAACCCTTCCTTCACCTCTGACAAGACGTGTATTAATCACAACTTGTGAATGTGTGGAATGCCAGGCCTCCACCGTGGTTCGGATTCCACGTTAAACTGTAGGTCCTCCATTTCATCTCACAATCACCCTACCACTACACATTAGCATAAGTGCGTACAACCCGAACGGGTAGTAATAATATTATTAACTAGCTTATTGGAGCCATGTTGACACAGGTAAGAAAGGATCACAATGTTACCCGTTACCTAAAATGAGCCTTCCCACCAAGTGATGTATTGCCAGCTCAAGCTGTTTGTAGGATACGGAAAAAAACTACTCGTTCACTGTTTCATCCCCTCAACTCTTTGAACTCATACTTTTTAAACTAACCACACGTTTTACTACCCATTCTAGTTAAACACACCAAAGAGTTGTTTATTTAAACTATTTAGTGAAATTTTGAACACCCCGTTTCTTGGCACTAATTTTCCTATTTAAAATTCCTGGTATTTTATGACTATTTGTGGTGGTCTACCTGTCAGCTTGCGAATATTTTAATTTCCCAGTACAGTGTTTTTATAGCTCTTTAAATTATCAGCTGGCCCCTATTTTCATAACTTCAATTTTAAAATATAAAAACTTATAAATACATTTTTAGGTAACTACAGTAGTCCCTCACCCTTCTTGTAATATTTCCATTTTCTATAAAAAATGTGTTGGTTTGAAAATTCACACAAACTCTCCACCCCCATCTTACTAATTACTACACTTTTACATTCAACTGTTTTTTTGGGGGGGCAAGAGGGGTGTTGTGGGATGAGTGAGATTTTATAATTGCTGACAATTTTATTTTATTTTTTCAGCTCTAAAACACAGAAGGGACATTTCAAAAAGATGTCATCACTCTCTTTTGAAGGACATTAGTGTGCTAAAGTCTGCAGATCTGAACATTTTCAGCAATATAAAATTAAATCTTGTTGCCCGTAAATTTATAATGTCTCAAATAGACACATCAAAATATAAACCTAAAGGGCGAAGATTTCTTTTATAAGACAAAATGTTGGCCCTATCACAGCCACATTTCTCGCAAGAAACACTTGGGTAATATTTGTTGGTAGGAATAAATATATTGTATTAATAATCTTGTAAATTGATGTGCATATTCACTTTGGATGTAATTTGTGTAGAGGATAGGAGAAATGTGTGGATACACCTTTGTGTTTTCACCGGGATATTTAACATGCCCTTTCTGAACAAAATAAATATATAGGCGCATGGTGTACAAACTAACTTAATACTATGGAATACTCAACACCCAGTATCACTGGCCGATAATTTACTAAATATAAATGTCCGTTCTTGCTGGTACCAAGTCTAGGGATAGGCCCGTATGCAAGGACGATGCTGATCACAGCCAGAGTACGGGCAGAGTATGAGCTAGTACGATCTATGACGCAATATCTTGAGTCTCGCCAGAGTCTGGTCCCGGGCTTACTCTGCCCGTACTCAGAGGATATTTCCACAACATGGCGCTGCGCGCATAGACGATCAAGACACCTGTTTTCACGACAGGCCTCATGCTCTGCTAGTGCTCAGCCTGTACTCTGGCCGAGCTCAGCATCGTCCTTACATACGGGCAATAGAGTCGTTGGCCCGGGGAGATCGATGTTCAAATCTCGGCTGGTTTAACTGATGGTGGTTTTCCCAACCTTTTCTCCACGTTTATGTGGGTTAACTCACTAATAAATACTTTCCTCATCCCTGCCTCATTATATTAAGCCATTAACAGCTAGTGTGTTGAATTTAACAATAATAATAGAAACTGGACGCCTAGCACAGTAGTCAGGCGTGTGGAGAGACTTGCTTGGAGACATATCTTTATGTTAAGTGTGGAACTTTTATAGACAATTTAAAAATAATGGGTCCAAGTATCATCTTTCTAGGTTTAGTACTATCTAAGAGCTCCACCACACAATGTTCTGGAAAAATATACCTACCCACGGATAAAGTTTATTCATATTTTCATACCCAGGCTGCTACTTGGCTTCACTCTGGTGGTAATCTTGTTAACTAAAGCAGTTCAAGAGAGTCTTTGTTTTTGTGAACAATTTATGTGTTTTGTTTTGTTGTAAGAATTGAAGAATTATCTCAATCTATATTTTTTTCCTAAAAGCTTTAAATATGATTTGGGCACAAGATTAGTTCCTAATTCGTTGTTGGTTCTCTAAAGATAAAACGAATCAGTTTCGTAGTTTTTGTTGCTTGAGTTAGCCATGCTGCCAGTGGCTGTTATCGTCGCAAGAAAGTGGTTTTTCATGAGCACATTAAGTTTAGTGTCATAATATTTAAGTGAACATTCTCACGGAAAATTTATGTTTACCAGTTAAACTAAAAAGTGAAGTTTCAAGTAATTGTACGCAAATAAGTTTATTTAATCAATAGAATCTGTTTCTGTAAGAATAGACCTTGAACTTAACCTTGAACTTTAGTCAAAATTACAGAAAAGATCGACATATCAAGTGTTAATAAGTTTAATGGTAGTAACTACCAGCAGTGGAAGTTTCAGTTGACATGCGCTCTACGCACCAAAGGTATTTTCAAAATCGCAAAAGGTGAGGAAGCTATGCCTTACTGTAAATGCAAATAAGGCAATCGATCTATGGCAACAAAGGGACGCTGTAGCTATGTTTAATATTACCTCAGCTATGGAGCTCAGTCAGATTGCCATGATTGAAAATTGTAAATCTTCCTATGAAATTCTAAGCAAACTAGATTCTATTTACGAGCACAGATCAGAAACAAATAAAATGATAGTACATGAGCGTTTCTATCACTATCAATGGAGCTCTGCCGATTCAGTGGCTCAACACATCACCAAAGTGGAAGCTCTTGCCCGACAAATAAAAGAGGTCGGGAGATTCAGTCAGCGATCTAACTATCATGACCAAGATCTTGAGTAGTCTACCTCTGAAATATAAGAGTTTCAGACAGGCCTGGCTTTCCATGAGTGAGGACAACCAAACCATCGCAAATTTGACATCCCGTCTGATTGATGAAGTGGCGAGCCTGACTAAGGAGGAAGAGCAAGAAACTGCTTTAGCTTCTATAGCTAACCGAGAAACTAAATCTCGTGGACATAAACTACGATTTGATGAAGCAGGAAAACAAAGTAACCAAACCATAAGAAAACTTACCTGTTATAACTGCCAACGTATAGGCCACCTTGCCCGTGACTGCCGGAGTGAGAAGAACAAATCGACCAGTCTCTGATAAAGGCAGAGCTGACCAGTCAAATTTTTCTGCCTTTAATGTTGAGGAAGCAAATGTATGTATTTCTTTTTCTGACGAGAATACTTGGACCATGGAAAGTGGGGCTTCCAGCATATGACATGGCACAGAGACTATCTTTTGACAAGTTTGAAGAGATTAGTGATGGTTCTTCTGAGCGTCTTGGTGACAACCACAAGCTTTTTGTCAGAGGGAAAGGTGATGTGATGATTCGTAAGTTGCTGAATGGTCTAGGGGTATGACTCAGTTAATTAGAGACGTACTATTTGTTCCGGAACTGAAAAAATAACCTCATTGTTCTTAGGAAAAATCACCAAGTTAGGAATGAAAATAGTAAAATCAGACAATTTTGTTGAAGTGTTTGAAAAATGAAAGTTGGCCGCTTGTGGTGAAACGCCAGCCAAATAACCTGTATAAAATGCTTTTTTCAGACTCTAACCTCAAAATGAAGCCAATTCTTTCACTCAGACTATTTTTAAAGCTATGACACAAAACGTCTCGACCAAAAAAAATTTTTAGATTTTTAAAGGGGAATTAGTCTAAAAAGGGGCTTAGCCGGGGGTTTGTGGGATCTGAAAAAATTTAGACAATTTTTTTGGGCCCTGGCTGTGCATATGGAAAAAAACCAAAAGTCCCGTTCAGAAACCCCAAACCCCTCCAGAAAAAAAAAGGGTTTGGGGGTGAGTTAATTTTACAGTGTTTCTTGGTGTCATCCCGGGGTTTCGCGTCGTGGGAAAGGAGCTAAGTAGGGTTTTTTTTTTTTTAAGGGGATGACTATTTAGCAATAGAGTAGTATTTTTCATTAAACAAAAAGTGATACCACTACAATGTTTTAAAGTTTTTTTGAAAGATTGTAGAAACAAAATCAATAAAGTGTGCAAATACTCCATACAGACAAAAAGTACAGAATACATAAATTGGAATTTCGGGGATTTTCTTGCCTAAAAAGGGGATCATTTTGAGAGAAAGCACCATACCACCCGAACAAAGTCTCGCTAAACAGAGAGATATGCGCAAAATTGTTGAGAGTCCCCGGGGCCCGATGTTTGCACAGTGACCCCCCTCAAGTTTTTTGGGGCGGAAGCTGAAAATTTTGTGCTGTTTTACATTTTAAAAACCTTTTACCCCTAAAAAAGCGGGCCCAAAAAACCCCCCAAAAAACCCCGGAACTGGGGCCCGGGTAAAAAGCCTCGGGATTCGCATGAAAAGGACGTTGGGGTTGTAAAAGCCTTGTGCTGGTGCAAAATGAAAGAAAGAAGTTGGATAATAAATCCAAGAAGAGATACTTTTTGGGGTATGAGGGAAAATTTCTACCAAAATCAAGCTTTATGAACCCGGGCACTAAGAAAATTTTAATATCAAAAAATGTTCTCTTCAATTTTTGCACAACCCAAAGGGTTTTTAAAACCCATCCCCTACGTGCCCATGAAAATTGACTGTGATAAGAAGCTGAAGTCGGAGCCAAAGAAGACTATGAGACTAAGAAGACATCCCCCGAGCCAGAAGCCGGGTGAGCCCCCCCGGGAGAAATTCTTCAAGAGGATGAATCACACGATGTCTAGGCTACTCAAACCCCAACCTCGTTTGTGTTTTTTTAAAACCACCAGCAAAATTCCCCTGAGAACTTCTCTGCATTGAGGAAGATTTCTCCCAGTACCTATTTTTAAAAACGTTACATGCCCGGACAAAAACAAGTGGGAAAAAAGCTATGAATAAAGGGAAATTGAGCCTGAGAGAAAAATGACACATGGACAATGATTTTCAATTTCCTTGAAATAAAAAAACCCATCGGTCAAGATGGGGCTTTAAAATAAACATAAAATCTTTGGGTGATATTACGAGATATAAAGCAGTTTTTTTTGCAAAAGGTTACACACAAAAGTTGGGAATTTTAACCCAAAATGAAACATTTTTTCCCCAAATCGTTATTATTCGATTAGGTTTCTCCTCTATATTGCAGTTATAATTTTACTATCAAAAAAACCCCCAAAAAGATGCCCAAAAAAAAATCCCTTTTAAAGGAGATCTTGGGAAAAAAGGGGGTTTTACATGAGTCCTCCAAAGAGATACAGGTGGATTCAAAATATTGTTTGTAAACTTTAATAAGAGTTTTTTAAAATTTTTGAACCCCAAAAGTCACGATGTTGGAACCAAATGTTCGACCCAAAATTTTTTTTAAAGGGTTTGGCTTTAGGGAATTTAATAGAGATTTAAATGTATCTATAAAGCCGATGTTAAGGGGACTCGTGTCTTTCATTCCCTTTTTTTCCACGATGGTCTTGTAATGGGGCCCAATAAAAAAAATCATGTAACGTTTAATCAATAAAAGCCATTGCTTCGTGAGGTTTTTCAACGACTATGTGCTGATTTGGTAACTGAGTTTCTTGAAAGGTGAATTAATTTGGTTTTGTTTGTATGTTCAGTGTGTATGTATACATATATAAAAATTATTCACAAAAATATATATATGTGTGTATGTTTTTAACAAGCCACTATGACTTTTATAAACATTTTTTAAAATGCTCATTAAGGGAGTGAAATCAGAATGTTGCAATTGGCGCCTAATTACCCAGGCTATACTATCTTTCACTCTGGTGGTAATCTTGTTAACTAAAGCAGTTTCAAGATAGTCTTTGTTTTTGGAATAATTTCTATGTTTTTTTTACTGTAAAAATTGAAGAAATTATTACAATCTATAAATTTTTCCTAAGCGCTTTCAATAGATTTCAGAGATTTAAATCGCTTATCACTGATATAAATCAAAAACATAACATCAATACAGGAAAATTTAGTTTTTATAGGAAATGCTTTGTTGACAATTATATTAGGAAACTTTGAGCTCAACGTTTGCAGTTTTGGGCCCCAAATTAGTTGCCATTTGGGTTAAAATTAAAGCACATAGTGATTAGTGAACTATCTGCTATATACTCTAAATTAAGAACTAATTAGCGTCGAGTACACTCTTGTAAGCTAACTAACTTGTGTGTTACAAAAAAAAAGAATTGATACATGGCAAGAGAATTTAATAAGTATTCATTTATCCCTTTACAAATGAAGAATCTTATTTTTAAAATAGTTAATTAATAAGGAAATTAGTTTTTGATACATTTTTGTGTAGACTTTATTTCCTTGTTTGAAATCATCAATCATTCTTGATCTTACTGGTCACCTTTGACCTTCTTAAAACATTCAAGTAATTTCTTTTCGTTTGTGACCCATCCAGTTAGTCTTGCAGTAAACTTAAATACGCGTTTGTGTTAGTGTACAAGTGTCACATTTTAATGATCTATTTATTGTGTTATACCTACAATCTTTCAGCGCAAGTAGTTGGGGGTGAGGCAGATAACTGAAAAATTAAGTTTGCGCAGGGGCCCCACTCCCACTGAGACCATTTTGTGAAGATTAAATGGGTGCAGTGCAAATATGTTAAAACGTTCCAAAAATTTCCCCGCACATAAAATGTTCAAACAAAACTTTCCCAAAAACCAGTGCACAAACTAAAACTACATTGAACATTTTATGAAGGCCGGAGGGAAATAAGGATTATTACTACAAATCGGAACACGAGACGTATTTATTCAGAAGATAAGAATACACATTTTCAATATCCTCCCTTTAAAGTTTGTCTTTTTTATGTTCGTTGTTGACCTGACAATACAGGCTAACTCTTATGGTATTGTTGCTTTTAAATGTTTTGGCTATTGTTATCACCTAGACAACTCTAGACACCAGGTAATACCTATCCGAGATGGTGCGACCTCGTCTGTTCATGAACTCTTTGCTCTAAAAGGAGGTTTCCAGAGGTAAGACCATTGGGCTGGGAACTACCAGTTGTCCCGAGATCATAATAGTTTCGTGCTTATCTAATTTTAAAATTTGACTTGTTAAGCCTTGCACCCCCAAAATTATTTTATTTATTTTATTTCTAAATGATTATATACTTGTTCAGACTATTTGAGTTTTATCACAATTATATATATTATTTTCTCTTTTGATAGACGGTGGCTGTATTTTACTACCCCTCTAATATAACCAGTAATAAATATTACAAGTACCTAAATATAAAGTACATATGTATACCCACCTGGCCACTTTGAACAGTTGGTCACTGAAATCATTTTCCCTGCAAAAGTCTTCTTTAAACATTTTTTAAATTTAAGCTAAAATAAAATTGGATCAATGAAACAAATCAATGGATGTCTTTCCCTTTTTATTATTCCAACAATCAATTAGCTTTTTATAAATAAATACAAGTTTTAATTTCGTTCAAATGTTTGTAAAATGTCGAGAGAGAATATGTTTTTAGACTTAAAAACCATACCGTATTAAGTAAGTTTGTAAAGGTAAAGGGGGCTGATGATGCAAAGTGGAAAATCTTGGTGTCGTATGATTTACCAAAAAATGACGATGAACATATACATGGCTAAAAATTTTGAGATATCTTGGAATCTTAGATAAAATATGACCAACCAAATTGTCCAGGCCGGAGACCAAACCCTGAGTCTTTCCATTGTGGTAAACCATCCCCATCGATGGTCAGATTAAACATTTAAACCTACTTTTCTTACCGAAAGAAATTAACTTCATTCATTCATTCTTCCCAAGAAAAAGCATGATGATCCTATTTCAAAGTCACAGTTCTTAAACTTTCAAAGGTTTGTTACAAATCGAACATAGACAAAATCTTGACTTGGATGAAGATTAAATTTGCCATAGAAGAAAATAAATAAAACGAAACAAAGATAAAAAATCAGAACGGCGCTAAACGAAATAACCGATGAAAAATAAAAGTCGCGAAATAAAACACAAGAATTTAACAGTAAAAATTTCAAAAAGTATTTAAATTTAAATGACACGGTGAAATGCTAGGTGGAATTACGAATTATATTTCTTGCCCCTAGGAGGTGATGGCACCATTCACTTCTAGCATCATCATGGCCGGTGAAGTAAACAGTGGTTTTTTTCCCCCTCGAATACTTTAAGTCAAAAGGTAGCTATTATCTTTCCCTCTGATTAAAGAATATCAGTCTTGTTTTATAAAGCAGTTAAACAATCTGAAGTAATCATAAGCTCAGAGAATGAAGTAATTTATTTATAAATTTGACCTTAAAAAAATCACGTGTCACTCGGTTGCATTCTAAACTGTCTTGTTTTTAAAAAAGCAGGGGTTTAAAGTCTTTAAAACCAGTTATTTGTTACAACTGAGCAAAGTGCACATTAAAAATTCATTATTTTTTAAAAATACTGTTAACATATCTTTAACACACAAACCCCAATGTTTAATAAGACATATTTCACCCCCTGAACAAGATGATATGAGGACACTTCACCAGCAAATATGGAACCATAAACAAGTTTGCTGGGGCCCTGCACATCATGGATAGATGTATATTTTATTAGAGTATCCCAAAAATATGTATGTATTTTGCTGTGTGTTTTTGGGGTAAAAATATATTATTATTTAAAAAAAAATGTACGCCGCTTCCCATCTGAAGAAAAAGGGGACAAATACTGACATGATATATAAATAAACAAAAAAGGGGAAGTGAACTGATCGCCCATTTTGAAGGTAACCAACGTTTAAAACCCTTTTTTTTTACTTATCAAGACGAAAAAAAACAAAGTAAACTATTAATTAACAAAAAAAAAAAAGGGGGGGAAATCCCAAAAAACACGGGGTTTCCCACGAGGTTGTTCAAATCACAATCTTTTATAAAAAAGGATTTTATTTTTTATTTATTAAAGAAAAACAAAATTTAAAAAAATTATAAAAGAAAACATTTAGTGGGGTTAATTTAAAGACAATAAAGGAAACTTTTTACATTTACAACTTCCCGTTTTTTACAAACACCCATCACAAAAGATGTCTTCTCAAACTCATAGAAACAAACAAAAATTAATATTTATAAAGATAAAGAAATAGTTTTAAAACAAAATATTTAATTCTTAACTTATTTTTATTAACTATTGTACATATAGAATTCATTGACAAAATAATAGCACAAAGAAAAACCCGGGCCAGGTTTGATAAATTTGGCGTTCTTTCCAAAAAAAGGGTTATCTAAAATAAACACTAATCATGTTTAAAAATAAAAACTACATGGAAACTTTACTTCAAAACAAACAAAAGAAAAAAAAATAAAAAAAAAAAACGACTACATTTAAATTTTGGGAAAAGATTCTAAAAATATTTAAAAAAAAAGGAAGAAAGAAAATCTCTCCCAGTATTAAGCCAAAAACGAAATGGGTCGAGAAAAGGCTTCCTTTCAAATAGAAATTTCATATCTTAGGAGAGGGCCCAAATCAAGACCTTTTTTTAAGATAAAGAGAATCGGCCAATAGTATTTTATTTGAAGATTTAAAACATTTTTAAACAAAATAGATAAAAATGAATATTAATGAAAAATTAAATACAAAAAAAGGTACAAAGATATGTAATTTTTAATAAGAAAACCCCAAATTTGAATTATTCATTTATAAAGTTTTTTAAAAAGCATTATTCTAAAATTCCCGTTCCCGACGCTACTTCATTTCTAATTTAAATTTTAGCCAATAACTTCGTTCCATGACACTTTTTGGAGCTTAAAGGGTTGATAGACCAAAAGGGTCAGTCTATAACCAACATACAAAAGGGAACAACAAAAAAGATATTCAAGTTTAACAAATCAGTTTTTTAAATTCAAACAAACGGAACGGTTACAATTGTTAGACGAGATTTTTTTCCAAACATTCCATGTTTACTATAGGAAATTAAACAGTTACTTTAGACATCGTTATCCCAAAGGGGTAAACAACTTTGGTTAGACTTTTTATTAAACAAGTAAGGTTGTGTCTTTATTTTGAAAGGGGGTAAATCGTTTAAAAAGGACAAAACATATTAAAAAACGAAAGGGGCACTGCCTCAACACAACTCAATTTAAATTGGAAGCAATTTTAATTTTAAAGTTTAAAAAACAAACTTTAACACCCCCCCTGACTTGCGGCTACTAGATTTTTCCTAAAGCACATCTAAAAGAAATTATTATTAAAACCAATTTTAAAAATCCTAGTTAAAGAGCTACAAGTTGACAGTTAAAAGACAGTAAGCATATTTAACAAAGGGATAAAAAATTAAGTCCCTAGAAGTTAAAAATAAGTTTACAAAAAATTAATGGCGGGCTACCCGGAATCTACCTTAAAGAACATGGCGGTCTATTCCCATTAGTACGCCCTCTTTCCCAAAAGTAATTAAAATTCAACACAAGCCCCAACCACGCTATTTCACCACAAAATGTTGATTTTTAAATAATTTAAATGGACCTGAAGGGGCGGACAAAAAAAACAATACCCGCGGGCCACTACTCGCACTAGTACATATCCACGGGTTGATCCCTAGGAAGGTACACCCCAAAAGAAATATTAAAAACTGGTATCATCAAAGACCCAACTAGGGCATGGGCAAAAAACCCAATAACCTGAATTCCACAAATTGGATTTAAAAATTTAAACTAGCCCGAACATGGGCCCTACAAATAGGGCGTCTGTTATTGCCCCGGTACTTATACTAGTCTTATGGACGTAAAAAAACAACACAAAGACCCCATCTAAACATTAATTAATTACTCATTTCACAAATTTTTATCATTTGTGGAGTAGGAAAGCTGAGGTCCAAAAACCCGAGGGGGAGCATGAAGCAATTCCAACTCTCGACCAATTGTCACACTATGTGTTTTTGGGCCTTAAGATGGGTTTTTGCGTTTCCAAAATTCTGAATAAAGAGAAACATATTTTTAATTTTAATTTTGTGGGGAAAACGGAAAGTATATTGGGAAACCCAATAAGGGTTTTTTTAAAGTTACTGGGAAACATTATCTAGGGGGGAAGGGGGGGGGGGTAGGGGAGAGCCCCCCCAAACCACTGTTACACATCCCTTTTCCGACAGGGCTTTGGGGGGTCGATGACACCCTACAGGTCGAAAGAATTCCAAACCCCGAATAAGAGGATTGGGGGCACCGGGAAGTATGTGTAGAAGGACTCACAGATGATCGTTTTTCCGAACAGCTGGGGGGGCCACCTTTTCAACATCTTTTTTTATGTGATGAGCACTTTTTGAGAGCCCTTCATCCACATTTCAGTCCCAAATTTGGGGTCTGGGATTTTGAATTCGTTCCAACAGATGAAACAATGGGGCCCCAGGAACCCGTGGGACTCCACCCGGAGCACGACTTGGGGGGTGCTTCCCAAAGGTAGTGGAGAAGGTCGGTGGGATGGATAAGATTTTAACAACCTTAACAGAGAAGGGTAGGTTTTGGGGAAAAAATTTGAAAAGGAGACCCAGGGCCCCCGTTTATTGATACCATCCTCGGAGACTTTTTTTGTCTTTTGAGCGGCTAACATCCGCGACATTTTTGTTGCCTCCAGGGGCCCGTGGTTTTTAGGTTTATCCAAGGTCTGACGAGACCACACCGATGACCTGACCCCGTACGCAATGCGAACCGGGTTGGGGGGGGGAGTCCGGGTTTTTTCAAATTGCGCCCCTAAGTCTCAGCGGGACATCAAACCTTTTCCGGATGGGTTTTGGCCCCCCCGTTACGACCACAATACGCCTTGGCACGGGGGGGCCAACATCAAGGTTTTTTTCATCAGCACTACACGGGCCTCCTCCCCGTACAGGCTCTTTAATTTTTTTCCCTCCCAACCGTTACAGTATTCCCGGAACCCTCTCGCAAACCACATTGACTTGCAGCTCCAGTTTTGGGCCTTTTATACCGGGGCCCTCAAAGGGTTTTTCCCAAACCCTTTTCAGTCGATTTTTTTCCCGGGCGTTTCCTGAGGAAAAATTTGGGGAAATGCCTTTTTGGGGGCCCTCTTTGGGCGGTTTCCTCAGCGCAAGCTTCATGTGAACCCCTTTGAAGGGGGAAAAGGTTATGAACTCCGCACCTGGTTGATTTCTGCGGCTGTTTTTTAAATTAAAAGGTGGGCCCCAAAATTTTCTCTAAACAGTTTCGTAAACCCTTTTCCCAGTCAGTGCGCTTAAGTGGGGTTTTTGGGGGGGCCCCTAGGAAGGACACTGCGCTTTCCCAGTTTTAAAAAGAATGGAGATTTTAAATTTTAATCTAGCTCAACTAGAAAATTCACACAAACCGCCCCCTGATCCCTCTGGGACAACAAAGTCAAGGAGGGCCGGGGAAACCCATGGGATTGTGAAGAAGGGGGTTTAAAAGGTGGTAGGGCTAGAAGCCCCCAACCTTGGGGGATCTAGGGACTTTCCGGGAGCAACCCGCCGGAGCGCACATTTCCTAGAGCCCATAAAGGGGGTTTTTTAGCTTTTAAAAGTCACCACCGATTAAAAAAGGTGTGGTACCTTGAAGTAAACCTCCATGTCGGGCCCCTCGAATCGAATCGGGGGGTAGGGAGGGAAAAAATTTGAAAGTGGGCCCGGGGTGGGTCGAGGCACCATTGAATACCCCGTTGCTTACGAGGGGGGGGAAAGTGAGTTTACGTGAGGGTCAAAAACCCCCCCCGGGACCGGGACCACCATCCCAACCCCTTCCCCCCTTTCCCCCGTTTTGGTCATTCCGATGGAAAGATGAACTTTGCTAACAAAAAAATTATTGCGGACGCAAGGGGTTTTTTCCCCCAAATTGAATTGAATCGACAATTTTTTTTGCCAGGAAACTTTCAAGCTCGGGCCTTTTTCCCCCCCCCGGATTTCCTTTGGGCTTTTCCAGAGTGGGGACCGTGAGCTCCTTCTGCACTGGTGCCCTTTTATTCGGGGGTATTGGCCATGAAAACAGATAGAGGATTATTTGCTCCATTAAACCCGTGGCCATGGGTTTACTCCTCGGGGACCCTGGGCATTCCTCAAGAGACTCCCATGAAAAATCCCATGGGTCCAGTCCCGGAATACCCTTGAGTAGCTCAATTCAATTTTTTGAGATTTGGGGGTATCAACCTCAGGATAAATTTTAGGAAGTGGGTTTGGGGGTGGAAGTGGCAGGGGGGACAAGGGTAAAAAGTTGGGGGAAATGGGGGAAAAAATGTTGGGGGGATGCAATGGGGGAGGGTAGAGGTGTGGGGGGGGGAGGGGGTGGTGGGGGGTTTGGGAAATTTGGGGGGAGGAGCGGTCCCTTTGGGCGGGGCCTCGACCGAAAGGAAAAAATCGGATGTCACCCCCTTCTGGAGGGTGGGGTTTTTGGGAGGTGCCTCCCGGGCCCGAGGTGGGGGTTTTGGGCCCCCCTTTAAAAAGGGAATTTCTGGGAAAGATTTTACCAGTGGGTTTGGTTTGGAAACTGGGTCCGGTCACCTTTCCCTCCCCCAACGTGCCCCCCAGGGGTTCTGGTCTTCCTTAGGGCCATCCGTCCTTCCTTCTTGACCCT
Organism: Timema cristinae; assembly: GCA_039000515.1. NCBI lineage: Eukaryota > Metazoa > Arthropoda > Insecta > Phasmatodea > Timematidae > Timema > Timema cristinae. The sequence continues at coordinate 6,715 of JBCFYV010000416.1, read as the reverse complement.
TGGGGGCCCCCACATCCATGCCAAACCCGCAAGGGCCCTTTTAAATGAGACAGCCCCACCATCCCATGAAAGGGCCCTGAGCAGTGCAGGCCCCTCGGGGAAATCTATCCCTCCGGGCACCCAACCCCCTCGGGTCACAACCACGAAACCCAACCTAGTTATAGTAAACAATCCCTCCACATAGTCCAAAACCCCAAACAGTTCTTTTTCACTGAACTGGGGCCCCCTAGAAACTGGACTCTTTCCCCCTCCTCTGACTGAGCCAAAGGCCGGGGGACCCCCGCGCCCTTTTTTACCTTTTTTTTTTTCGGCTGGGTATAATGCTTAACGGAGGGTCTGGCAGGGCTACCGAAGAGACGGGAGAGCAACCCGGGCTTTAAGGCCATTTTCCCTTTTTTGTTAAAAAAGACATGTCCCTAGTTATACATAATCACAAGAATAAAAAAGACAAGTTTGTGGATCAGGTCCTCGTCTGTATGGTGTCACCCGGGTGGGCTTTAGTAAGGTGTCCCGTGACGCTGCGTCCCCAGGATTGAGTTCAAATTGGGGGGCCAGAACACCCCCACCCTAGCGCCACAGAGTGGAAAAACCCGGCGTGTAGGGCGCAGAGGTCAGGGTTGGTGAACAACCCAACCCCCACCCCGCACCATAAATTTTAGAACAACGTGCTGTTTTTCAATTCCCCGCAAGATGTTGTTTGTCCGGGGAAATTGTGGTGGGTCCCCGCCAGGGTGAGTATTGCCGCTTTAGCTCCCGGGGTGGCTGATTTTTCCCTATCTTGATGGGAGGTACCGGCTCAAACCCCGAGGGTGGAAGGATCCTGAAACCCTGCTAAGTCTTCGGGGTGGCGGCGGAATACTGTCATTTTTGATCTGGTAGTTCTTTAAAATGGGTTTTTAAAAGGAAACCCATCCCAACAGCTCTTCCTGGATTCACCAGCCAGGGGTTTTTCCCCTGTCAGGATTTTTATTCACCCCGACCCCCCACCATTCACTCCCGTCCCAGTTTTTGGAAAACCCCCTGCTGGAAACCGAAAACCCTGCAAAACTTCTGAAAGACAAAGGGAATCTTCCTTCGACCCACACTGGAGACGCACCCGATCCCCCGGCTGCCTGACTGTTCCCCCACAGGGTCCGAATTTTTATTGGGTGGCCCTCGCCATCTTTTGGGGTATTTCCCCCACATCACACAAGATGATTTAGGGAAACTTCCCCCTTTGGGTTTTTTGAGCCGGCCCCGAACCACTATAACCCAGGCCCCGGGGAGGCACGGGGGTTTCGTTGGGAAACCCCTTTTTTTTTTCCCCCTTCCCACCTTTTTCCCAACGCTTTGGGGCAAACCCCGGCCCCCCAAACCCCCGTTGTTTTCCAAATCTCATCACCAAATATCGCCTAAATGGTTAGGCTTTCCCCCCCAGTAGCTTTCCCGGGTTGCCAGCCTTACCCAAAAGTGGGGTTTTTATGGTCTTTAAATCCCTCAGACTCAACACAAAAACCTGGCTTGACTCATCACGCATCAACGGGGGGTCTTGGGCCGAAGACAAATCCCTTCCCGGCCACGGAATCGCCCGACTGGGCCCACGTGTGAAAACGTGTGACCGGTCTTCCAATTCTGAAGAAAATTTACTAAGGGGTTTTTTTTCCTACTGACCCCCCTTGGGGGGGGTGTCGGAAATTGAAAGCGGGTTTTTGGGGCCCTTTGCGTTAACCCTCCCAGTCAGTGCCACTTTTAGAAAGGGCTTTACAAGGCGAAAGAAAAAGGGTTTTGGGTTTCCCCCCCAGGGCTTTCCCCTTGACAAAAAACCGTTAGGTTTTCCTCCCAACGTGCTGGGGGAGCTTTCGCCATTTTTTACCATTTGGCGAGCTGTCAGCCCTAAAAAGGACCTCCAGTTTTTTTTGGGCCCTTAACGGCACTCTTGGGCCCCCTGTAAATTGGAGGGGCCCCCCCGGACTTGTTTGCATCCCGGGATTGCTGTCAACGCTTTGTAAGGGGGGGGCACTGTCCAACGAGCCCAAGGGCCGAGGGCAAATGCCGATGCCCCCCTGTACCGTCCCGGGGCTCGGGGCACCTCCGGGAGCTGGAGGGACTCACCGACTTTATCCCCTTTTCCCTCGCGCCTACTCTCCAGTAAAATTTGGGAGGGACGCTGGGCCCTTTATGTTGGCCCCAGAAAGGGCCATTCCCCCACTAAAGGTGTCTCTTGCTGGGTGCGGTCAGCGGCACGCCCCACCTCTGGTAAATTGGGGGGCCCCACTTTCTTCACTCCTTTGGCTGAATCTGCACCCCCTCCCCTTTAATTTTGGGGGATTTTCGCCAGCCTTGTTGCCCCCGGAAAAGGCCGATTCGTCACCCGAGGGCAACTCCAGCTTGATTCGGCCCGCGGGACCTTGACTCCGGAGTTGGGGGTGGCCCCCGCTGCCTTTTGGGAGTGACCCCAGGCTTGTTGCCCCTCTAGAAGGGAGCTGGCCGCTAAAAACCTTGCCTTCGGGGGGAAACCCTTCCACCCCCCAAGCTCCTTCCTAAAACCGGGGAGCCCCTTCCGTCCCAGCATACGGAAACTTTTAACTTTCCCCCCGCCAAGACGGGCTGCACAAACCTTGCCATTGGGGGGTGGATCCCCCGACCTTGCCACCAAATTCTTCCCCCCGCGGGCCCTTCCCCTTCCCGGGCCCAGGATTTTTTTCGCGCCTCCCTCCCGGGTTTTCTTCTCCCGACCCCCCGATGCCAAAACCTTTCTTGATTTTTAAACCCTGGCTTCATCCCGGGCGTAAAAACAGCAGTCGCTCAAAAAGCTCCAGCAGGGCCCAAACAAAACCAAGGGAGGTTTGTACGACACCTTGCACACCCATTTTCCAAAAAGGAAGCGCGGAAAAGCTGTTTTAAAAACCAGATGCACTGAAAGTATTAGGAAAGGGAAAAATCCACAAAAAAACAGGGAGGTGAATTTTCCCTAATTTTAGCAGCAAAAACAAAATAGCCCTAGGAGATGGCGCCCGATCATGACACAAGGAAGCCATCATCATTACACCTACTCGAGCCAGAGTGTAAGATGCCCTTGTGGTTTTAAACCCCCCAGGAAGTGTTTTTTAAAAGCCAGCTGGAACACTTTTTTCAAGTTTGGAAGTTTTTCCCGCAACATGATTTGCGTGAGGTTATATCTCCATAAAAAAACTAAATTTTTTTATTTTTTGTTTTTATAATATTATTAATTTTTATTATTGCACCGCTTTTTACCTTTAAACCCTTCGGGGTTTTACGCATTATAGTGATAATCACATATATAAGGTACCGGTATTTTTAGTGTACGTGCTAAGAAACAATTAGCACTTTAACAAATTTGGGATTTTTTTACATTAAACAGGATATACCTTTAAATATGAAAAAAATTAAAACAAAATTTTAAAGAATTATTTATATTGTACTGGGGGCCAACTATCCCAAAACCCTTTTAATTTTTTTAGGTAATTTTATTTTTACTAAATAAATTTAACCCCAGAAAATGCTCAAAAGGAAATATTAAACCCCTCTTTCTTTTAAAACCCCTGGACTTAACCCAAAGTTTTTAAAATTTTAAAAATTTGGGCCCTTACAGCTAAAACTTTCCCGGCAGTTTATTAAAATTTTTGCCAAAGAACATCCAAAACCAAATGAAAATAAATACACGGGGTACAATATACAAAAACAATGACATAAAAATAAAAATTTAAAAAAATGAAAACTGTTAAATTTATAGAGTGATTGTAATTTTTGTGAAAAAAACCTTTAAATAAACCCCACCTAATAAGGCAAAACCTTTTAATGTTTTTACAATTAAAACCCAATTTTTTGCAAAACAATACTTGAAATCTTTAAAAATCTCACTTTAATTGTGAAACAAAAAAAAATTTAAATTATGAAAAAGAAATAATTTTTTGAAAAAGAAAAAAAAAATAACAGGTTTTATTTTGGGTTTTTTAATAGGGTTTTTAAAAAAATAAGTTCCTTGATAATAATGGTAAATTTAAAAACCCTTTTAGCAACCGGGTGATAAGATGAAAAAATTTTGTCTCACCCATTAATTTATATGGGTTTTATTAGGCTCAGGTATAAATTTTTAAAATTTTTCAGGCCCTTTTAAAGTTTCAAATTATTTTTGAAACTGACACTTTTCCTTCCTGGGAAGGGTTTGCCCCCTTTCTATTGATACATTTTTTTCTGCTGAAAATGATATTTAAACCCAAAAAGGGTTAATATTAAAGCAAGGGGCCCCAAAATTTGGGACTTCCCTTATAAACCCCAAAATTTTACTTGATTCCCAAAAAAAAACCATTAACAAAAAATGTTTCTTTCCTTTTTAAAAAAAAAACTTTCCCGGGATAGGAAAGCTATAGTTGCCAAAAATTATATAACTAATAAAAAACTTTGTTCTATACACAATGAAATATAAAATAAAATAAAATAAAAAAAACACTTTCTACTTTTAATTTTTTCAAATAAACATAAATCATTTTTTAAAATTAAAATTTTTTTAAATTTTTTCACCCAAAAAAAAAAAACCAAAAGAGAATAAAAATCTAACTTTTTCCGCTAAGAATCATTGGGGGAAATTTTTTTAAAATCTAAAAAAAGTTAAATCTGTCATTTTCCAACGCAAAAAATTTTTTCATGAACCTTTCCCCAAAAATACATAATTTTACATCTTAAAAAAAATTTGTAAAAATACATAAGTGGGAAAAGTGCTTTATCTCAAATATTTTAACCCCGTGCTCGAAACGGGGGCCTGTGGTGGTCCCGACGTTTTCTCTTAGTAGCCTCTAAGTCCTGTGGTTGTGTCTGACGTTCCCCTTTTTAATAGCCCCCTAACGTCCCCGTGGTTGGGCTTTACGTCACCTTGACTTCCTCTAACGGGCCTGTTTGGTTTTTCTGACTTTACTCTTGAGTAGCCCCTAACGTCCCTTGGGTTTGGGCTACGTCACTCTTGATACCCCCTAACGTCCCCGGGTTGGTCGACGTCACTTTTTACTAGCCCTAAACGGGCCTGTGGTTGGGCTGACGTCACTCCCTTTATTTGCCTTTTTAAAGTCCTTTTGGGTTTGGGCGACGTCACTCTTTTTACTAGCCTCTAACCAGCCGACAGGGAAAAACATGTATCTCGAATTGATTCCGATTTGTTTTTTGTGACTGTTTTGTTCCTTTTTTTCATAATATTTTTAAAATTTTTTTTTGTTTAAAAAATATACATTCCCGTTAGTATAATATATCCAAATTTTTGTATTTGGTTAATGTTTTTTTAAATTTTTTTTTAAACTACTGTTGGAATTTTTTTAAACCTTCCGAACCCAAAAAAAAATTTTTAAAAAAAACAAAAAGGGTTTTTTGAAAGCTAATGCGACAATTTACCACTGTAGATATGAAAATTGGGGGCGTCATTTTTTTTCAACAAATGAAATTTTTTGTAGGGGCAGGCTTTAAAGGAAAAAAAAAAAGCCCGGTTTGTTTTTAAAAATTGTTTTTTTTTAATAAATTTTTGAGTCAAAATTTTTAACCTATAGGGGGGGGATATATACCTCGCTCCCACGTATTTTAAGGAACAACTCAGTTGGTAAGCACCCAAAAAAAATTGAACCCCAAAACCCCTCGTGTACCGCGGTGATGAAACAAAAGGGAAATACTTTTGTGGGTTTAAAGTAGCCCCGTTAAACGATAGAAAATAACTAAAAGGGGGTAAGCAACCCCTATATGTATCTACGGGGAAACCTGTAGCCCTTCGTTTAAGTTTTAATACTAGTGAAACAAAAGGTGGGGGCCAGTGAGTTTAGTTTATACTCACAAATTAAATTACTCCCTTTTTATGACTTTAAAAGGGGCAAACAAATTTTCACCAAAGGGTTTGGGAAAAAAATGTAACCCAAAAAAGAAGTAAAGAAAAAAGAAAGTCATAGGGAAGTATAGTAAATTTTAAAAACTAAGACCAAAACTTTTAAAAAGTGTGCGTGTGATATATATATAAATTTATTTTAATTATAGCAGTTGGGAATTTTAAAAGAAAGTCCTACCATCTGGTACCAGAAAAATTTATTTTTAAAACTAAGCCGTGCAAAAAAAATGGCCCAAAAGCCTTTTAAATAAATAAAATAATTAATTGGGGGAAAACCGCGAATTAGTGGGCCTGAAAATGTCAATAATAATAAAACACCACCGTTTCCAGTAGTAAAATTGAGGTATGATGCCCCCAAAAAAAGTTGCATACCATTCTCTGAAACCTGGCGCCCCACTCCCCCTTCTAGAATTTTTTCAAAAAACCAAACCGCTCATTCATCTCACGAATCTTCCCCTTTGAGGGAAAAAAGAGGGCCAGTCCTGACTCCAACAAGCGCTCGCTATGGAACGGAAAAAAATTCATACCTCCAAAATTCCCAATTTTTTGTATTTAAACTCCCTTTTTTTTCCCTGTCTCAAAACCCCCGCGTCACTTTTTTTTTAGAGTCCTCTCTTATATCTTCCCCAAAAACGGTTTTTCAATGGGAAACAAAAAAAAACCCCAAAAAACAAAAAACATAGAGGTTGCAAAACTATAGAGGTTTTTAAAAGAGGTGGAAAGGCATCAAAATTATTTCAAAAATGCCCATCAGGGGGGCAACAAAGGGAAACGAATTGGAAAGAAAAACATGAATTAGGGACGGGAAAAATTTTTTTTACAGTAAAAATTTTTTTTTAGGGGCCCGAGCTGAAAGGA